>CAUJRU010003559.1:0-40375 GCA_963277665.1 Viscum album
AAGAAAAAAAGAAAAAAAAAAAAAAAAAAAAAAAAAAAAAAAAAAAAAAAAGAAAAAAAAAAAAAAAAAAAAAAAAAAAAAAAAAAAAAAAAAAAAAAAAAAAAAAAAAAAAAAAAAAAAAAAAGAGAAAAAAAAAAAAAAAAAAAAAAAAAAAAGAAAAAAAAAAAAAATAAAAAAAAAAAGTAAAAAAAAAAAAAAAAAAAGAAAAAAAAAAAAAAAAAAAAAAAAAAAAAAAAAAAAAAAAAAAAAAAAAAAAAAAAAAAAAAAAAAAAAAAAAAAAAAAAAAAAAAAAAAAAAAAAAAAAAAAAAAAAAAAAAAAAAAAAAAAAAAAAAAAAAAAAAAAAAAAAAAAAAAAAAAAAAAAAAAAAAAAAAAAAAAAAAAAAAAAAAAAGAAAAAAAAAAAAAAAAAAAAAAAAAAAAAAAAAAAAAAAAAAAAAAAGAAAAAAAAAAAAAAAAAAAAAAAAAAAAAAAAAAAAAAAAAAAAAAAAAAAGAAAAAAAAGAAAAAAAAAAAAAAAAAAAAAAAAAAAAAAAATGTAGAGAAGATGGTAGAGGTAAAAAAAGGGAAAACAAAAAAAAAGAAAAGTTTACAAATCAAAATAAGAGATGTCATTCACATAATCAGAGTCATAAGTAGTGTCCCATTCAGATTGAGACTTTCCTTGATTAAAGAACATAAGAATATAAATATTGATCTTTCCAGATAGCTTATAAGATCAGGTACACACAATGAGAGGTGTGTTATAATAGTCCTTCCTCAGCCTTCTCTTCGAGGGAGGAGTGAAATCATCTACCTTCTCTTTTCTAGATAGGAGTGAATCCTTTAAAGAGGAAGGACCACTGGTTCCCACTGCCATCCCATCTGCCTCAGAGATGTCATTCCACATCCTAGATATTTTAGAGGAGTTCAAATTATTAAGGATTTCATGATGATAGTCAACATGTTGAGGAGTCCCTGAGTGATTCAGGGCTTGGTGCCAACTCAACAGTCTCATCATGTATGATCCAACATTATGACTATCATACCTACTTGGATTTATAGGTTCAGACCAAGTATGAGACCCAACAATAAAGATGCTATCATTTTTTCTAGTCTCAAAAAGTAATGTCGGTGTAAAAACATGACCATCATTGGAATTAATCTCATAAGGGGAATTTGTCTGATCATTAGAGGGACCACTTTTAGCTCTTATTGGGGACCTATCCACTATAAGGCCCTTTCCTTTCAAATCAAACACATGAGGGATGGATTTGTCAACATCCTACATATTATCCTTAGTGGGATATTATTTTTTTGCATCGCCATCAGGAACAAGAGGCTTTGAAAAATCCACGTGATTTTTTTTTTGGGATTAATTATACAATGAGAATTTTTATGAACCTTCCTCCCACATCTCTCACTAGAGATCTTCCACCGACATAACTTCAAATAATACCCAACGACCATAAATTCAGTATTGAAAAGGGGATTTCCAATCATACTCAACATCAATATGAACATTATCAGTGGGAGTAGAGAGAATTACCTTATCAATCAAGGTGGAACTCAGATCAACCTCCACCAACATTCAAGGAAATGTCCAAAACTGATCCACCTCGGTTTGTTTGTCAAGGTGAATAAGAGTCCTGGTTACCATGTCGATGTCATGTAGAATATTTGGAGCCAGAGGACCCAATTAAGTCCACGTGACCGAACCCAAACCTAAGAAAAAACATTTCTTTCATGCAATACAATGAAATCCATACGCCATTCATGAAGTTGATGTCATCCCAATTTTGGTGGCAGGGACCCGATGCTCCATGCATGTATTTTAAAGGTATTCTATGGGAAAATGCAATGAAAGAATCTATGGCCAAGGAAGCACTTACAATCATAGGATCCCCACAAATATGAGATCCATCTGATTAAATCATTTAATAGAAAAGCATTCTTACCCTTTAGTAGAACTAGATGTGCAATAAAGGAATTCATCCAAATTGTAATCCTCGCAGCGAACACATCAGTATTCACATCAACATGAGATGATGACCCCTTTTGGAGAAACTGACTAGAAGAGGAGTCAATGAGTGACGAAAATGGGGGTACTGATGCCGGACAGTCCGTGTCAACTCTGTATGTTAGATCCTTACCATTCACTCTACAATTCAGGACCTTTGAAGGATCATAAGATGTTTTCATCCGTGGATCATGAATCATGGAAGCAGAAGAAAAAATTGGTCACCCTCGTCGGTTCAGATGGAAGGATATCCCCAAACCTCTGAAAATAGTAATCCATATGAGGAACACCAATGATCTGAGCATCCTACTCAGATAAGGAATCGCGGCCCATCGAATCCTTCAACAGAAGTAGCGAATCATAATTTTTCACACAACCATCAATACAATCGTGATCCTCCTGATCCAATGTTATAGGCTTGGATCTGAAGCCATCACGATCATAAGATGTAAAAATCACCTTAAAACAAGAGGTTAATTGGAGGTCATCACCCGCACATATCCTTCATCCCGATGAACGGAGGCTCGAACATCACGATTCGGGACAGGGAGCAATGTTTTCACTGTAACCTCAGGATGAACGGCGGAAAGGTCCATCGAAATATTTTCTCTATGAAGACATGAGACGCCTTCATTCTAGGCTAACCCTGGATCTCCATCCATGATCATGGAATTAATGTAATGTGATATAGTCATCAAAACCCCTTGGAGTAAGTCTCCTGATCGCCATTGCCATCAAGATCCCATCTTCCCCAAAAACTAAGCACCATCGTCTCTTCATTAATCCATGATTATATAATATACTAAGTATATTAATTATAACAATATTTTATTTTGATAATTTAATGAACAATATCCATCTCTACTTCCCTCAAATTTGAAATGAAATTGTCAATCATCTGTGTGGTGGACTACTACCTCACGAACCGATGTAGTTCCTTTTCTATCACCACCTTTCAAGGATGTATGTAATGATTGATTTAACACATTTAAATTTTTTTATGATATTATTATAATTGTTTAATTTAAAAATGACATATAACTTCTTACATTAAATTTTATTTAAAATACTATAATTTTGCTCGTGTGTATGGTGGACTACCACCTTATTAAGCGAGGTGGTTGATTTTTCACTTACTCATTACTTGAAATGTAATAAAAATAATTTTAATGAATATATGTGATATATATGAAATGATATTTATTATTTAAAATTAATATATCACTTAATTCATTACCCTTTCTTCTATTGAATGAATTATTATGTCATCCATGTGTAATAACAACCTACCTTCTCCACGAAGGGATGTGATCTATTATGCATGATCATATTTAAATAATAATTTCAAAAAACTATCGAATGAGTGAAATTGTATTTATAAAATTTATATAATTATTTATATTTTTTATTTATATCCTATACAAAATAATGTAAACATTCCTGACAAAACATGCATGATAAAACAAGGTAGTTAACACCCAAAACAAGGAAAATAATGAATGGTCATTAATAAACTGGTTATAAGATGTTATAATGAGATTATATAAGATATTATAAAAATTAAGAAGAATATTCAACTAATTAATAAAATTTGTAAAATTATTATACATTTTTTAAGAACGTACTACCAAATGGATGCATGAGGTATGGGACTTCGTCTCAATTTCACTTCATTGAGGCATAATGAAATGTTATACAGCTAATAATACACTTCCCCTAACAAATTTAATTTAATGATTCGTTAATAATTTTTGGTATTTTATGTTTCAATCTAAATTATTTCATCCAAGTGGATTTTACATAAATTTTACCATGTGGTAAAGTATCTCATAACTCAATTTACTTTTATTGGGTTATATTAATTATTTTTTTCCCTTGATATTATATGATTTTGTGTGTAATTATGTTTTATTATATGATTTATTATTTCCACTTTTTTTATTTTGATTTAGATTATACACATATAATTGATTCATTAATTAATTCTCCCTTTAATGTTATGATGTGTAGGGGGTTCATTTCATAACATCGTTTTAATTAGGATTGATTATTCTTAAATTTACATTAAATGTAATTATCTAATCATTATCTAATAAACCCCTTTCATTTTTCTCACATATAGTTATTCATGAATTTTTCATGTTATAGTACCATTTTTTACACTCATTTTTACTTAAAATTTTTTACTAAATGTTTTAATAATATGTGACTTCATTTATCTCTTTGCTCAAAAAAAATTTTTCATCAAAATCATTATTTTCTAAAAAAAAGTAAAAATTGTTTCTAAAATTTTATAGATGATTTATTAAATAAATTTTTAAATATTTATATTTTTTACTAAATGTTCCAAAAGAATATTTATTTCATTTTTGAAACAATTCCTATTTGGATTTTACTAAAAAGGTAAAAAGAATCTTGGTTTCAAGGTGGAGTAATTGGACATAATTTCTATCCATCATGACCACTAAATTTCTTATATCATCTTTTATAAGTTTCAAATTTTATTTTAAAAAAAAATTATTTTAAAAATTTTATGTAAATTTTTAGTTTTAAAATGATTTCAGACCAAAAAATAATTTTTCCTCAAAAATTTTTTTAATGATAATTTAATGGTATTTCTATTTTTCAATGAAAATAACAGTTTATTTTAATTATAATACACGTGGGATATGTTGTATTAATACCATCCTAATGCATTATATGGATTTTATATGATTATATCGAACAAAGAGTGTAATGACATTCACTTTATGGATTCATTTTTTTAGTTATTAATATTACCTTGAAATATTCACTTTAATTTGAAATTTTGATAATAAATTTCCCTAAAACATTCATATTATTTATCATAGATATTTCTATTTATTAAAGTGTATATAATTTCTACATAATGATTTCTAAATTGAAATTTATTTTTTTATCTAGGGAAATATTGATAAATCTATATCTTTTAATAAAAATGTATATATGATGATAAAGAATGTTGTTAAAGAATTAAATTAGATATTTTATATATGAGGAATTATTTGGAAATAAAGTGACATATAGGGATCATAATCATATTCCAATTGATTGAACAACAATATCATGGGGAAAATAAATAATGTATTATTAAATGGGTTTCTAACTCTTGTGAGAGGTCTTGACAGTAGAAGTCTCATGACTCCTGAGATCATGACCTCAAATAATTAATAATTTTTTTATTATGATTTTAGTTAATATAATCCATGATATTTTTATACTAATATTATATATTGATGAATTTCATTCCCTATTATTTATTCAATGGAATATTGTTTTAGTTATTTACCTTTCCATATATATTATTCCTTATATATTCATGATATTTAAGTTGTTTAAATAGAATGTGTGTCTAGTTCTTCACCTTACCATATTTATTTTTCTTTATTAATTTTGATGGAATACTCTTTATTCTACCCTTAGTGAGTATTTGATCTCACCATTATTTTTTTCCGTTCCCTAGGATATGAATAAAAATATTTGAATGAGTTTTCAATCATTATTTTAATATATTTTTTTATTTTTATTATTTGTTTTTTATTTTTAATTAGCAATGAAAAATGGGTATCATGTATATATATATTTCTCAAAAAATATTAAGCAAATTAGTCCTTTGGAATTTTACCCCAAAATATATATTCCAACATAATAATGTAGAAACTGGATTTAGATTACTAAGGCAGGGTTCGTTACAGTTCGTATTAGATGAATTTTAGTAGAAACATTAGAAACTATATTTAGGGAAAATGAGTAATCAAACAGAACGTTATAATTATAATTGATTATAAGTAATAATTATTATTTTAATGCTTTGGTAAGGTATTTATTTTTCAGTTTTTTCTAGACATATATCCATGTCTGAAAACAACAAGTGGATTTGGTTCTGGCGTAGATGTATCTAGGGATAATAACTCTAAAAATGAATATCAGGCTTGACTCAATCAATACCTAGTAGAGAAGAACGAGCCTTAATGTGAACCTAGTCTGACAGTCTTGGGGGGTATGATTTAGATAATACAAATTTTCTTTACAAACTATTATGAAGGATTTGTAAGGATGATAAAAATGAATGAATTATGTTAAAACTAAGTTGTATTAGATTTAGAATAACATGTATTGATATAAAAATTTAACAATTTATTTATCATGAATATGTGGTTTTACCCTATTTGTATTATTTCTCACAATATTATTTTTGGTTTTAGTCAACAGATTAAACCTATGTGAATAATATTTACATTGAATGTGCTGACAAAGAGAATCCAAATAGTTTAATGGCTCAAGTATAATATATCATGATTTTTATTACTAATTTATCCCAAAATATTATAAAAAAACTATAACATAACAAACAATAAGACTCAACAAAGAAGATAAAGATTTATTTCTCTAAGAGATCAAGTGGTTGAGAAGATGAAGGGAAGAAGTAAAAAAAATTTCTTCATTTTCGAAATATGGAAAGAGAAACCAAGGAAAGTGTTTCAAAGGAATGGGAAATTTTTTTGTGTGTGGAAAATATTTTCATAGAGAAATGAATTTCCAAGGTAAAAATAATAACATTATGGAAGGAAATAAATTTCCTCTTAGGGATCCATTTATAGTTCTTTTTATTAAATGTGGGGAACTTAGGAATTATCATCTTCAATGGACTCTTCTAATGGCTAACTCATATACCAAGGAAGGACTTATGTCGAAATAAAACTATTGAAGTATTTATGTGTTGATATTCAAGAATTTAATTTTAGAATTAAATTTACCTGTGGTATTTTGTTTATAATAATCCTAAAACATCTATGGATATTGGTAAATTTTAGAATCTTATTTTTCATCACTAAATTATGATTTATGGATAACATCATTGGTTTATGAGTTTAAAATTTATTGTAGGTTTAAATACATAAATACCCTTTATTACATTTTATGTGATGCGAGTCTACTAAGAGTAAATATATTTTAGGTGACTTTTGTGGAAGTAAGCCCCATTGGTTTAGTATATGTTTTAAAAAGAATGTTATTTATGGAATAATTCCATTACTATTTTAGTCATTAGTATAAAGGTATTGGTAATCTTTAGGGTTTATCTTATATTTAATGTTGAGGTAATTATTGATTATTAAGATTTGTAAATGTTATAGTAGTTATATTAACATGGTTTTAAAAAAAGATCAACCCACATGTCAGGTGAAAACCTATAACATTTGAAAAGGCCACTGAGCTGGAACCCACAATCAAATGGTGATAAGGGTGTTGCACCTACCACTTGCTTATGTGATATGATTAATAAAAAGGTGAAAAGTGTGTTGGTAACCTTTATGGTTTGTCTTATAATTTATGTTGAGGTAATTATGGGTTATTAATACTTGGTAATTTTAAAGGAATTATATTAATATGGTTTTAGAAAAAGTAAAACTTCCATAGTTGGTGACAAATCGTTCCATCTAGAAAGGCCGCAGAGCTTGAATCCATGATCAATGGGTGACAAGGGTGTTTCACCTACAACTTTCCTATGGGACAAGGGTGGAAAGGGTGTTACACCTACCACATTCTTATCTGATATGATGAATAAATATTAATGGTGAACCATTGGTTCTACTATTGAGGTTTAGAGATTAATTTATTATATTGGATAACCTGTACTGAGCGTATTGGTTTTTGAAAATAGTTATAGACATATAGAAAGACATACAGATATTTTATGGATCATAAAATCTACAAATAGTGAATTTTAGTTCTTCAAGAATAAAAAATTTAATTTTGGGATATTTATTTCTTGAACTAAGTGGTTAATTATAAATTTATTAATTAATAACCAAATAATTAAATTGTTCTAATAAAATAAAAAAAAAATCATGTAAGTATATTTCTTTATATTCTTATACAGTAATATAATTACTCAAATATAAGTAACTTGAAACAAATTTTTTTTCATATTACCTATATATCTAATGAATCTTATGGTATTCTAAATCATCATGGATTTATCGTTTTTATGTCCTTATCTTTCAATGGATCTATGAATTTATTGTTATCAATGACCCCAATCACTTTCAATAATTATTTATGCTTTTCATCCATGTCCATAACTTCACCTTCCAAAAATTTTAACTTACATGGAAACCTATTTATTTTTTATTCCAAAGGAACTTCTAACATCGTTTCTCTCTTATTAATAGAAATTCTTATTAACCCTTTTAAGATGTGGTTTTTTCAATAATGGTATTTCTAAATTTCAAACCATTGATTAAGAAGATAATGTTTAAATTGCAAGGATGCCATTTATTTAAGGTGGTGATAATTTAACAACCTAAAATTTTAAAATAATAGCACTAAATTAGATATAATTTTGACCCATAACCCCATTTTTAAAATACATAAGAAATATATTTTTTTAAATTTTGTATTTTTTATCGGTTAGGGAACACGCAACATCGAGCCTAACTGAACCATAATAAGTATACCATTATAACAATTTCAATAAATTATAATATATGAATAGTACTTAATAAATTATATGAAAATGGTTATATAATTATTTGAAATTAAAATAATATTTTTGAATGTAAAGGAAACATTTTCTAAAAAAACAATGTTTTCAAAGAAAATAGTTTCACCGCTTCTTAAACACTTATGATATAAATAATTTTTGACACTTATAGAAATTTTATTTTTAGAAAAATAACATTGAAATTATAATATAAAAAAGTATATTTTGGTGGGTTTTTGTGATTTTTCTTAAATGATTAATTTTTCAATTAATAGTGAAAAATTCTTATTTTTACTCAAAACTATTTTTTTAATTAAATAATTTATAAAGATAAATAATATTTTAATTTATTTTTAAATTAATACTTGTTAAAAATATTAAATTTTAAATAATTTATTTCATTTAAATCACTTTTATATTGAATTTTGATTTAAAAATATTCTATACTTATGGAAATTTTCTCTTTGGAAACCCACTTTCTCTTTGTGTCTATAGGTATACATTTAAATTATATTCTTTCACTTTTTTGTATTAAATTTAGAAAAATGGATTCCAAATTTAGAATCAGGATAATTTACAACATATTATAAATTCAACTTAATTTTTTTTTATTATTAATAATATAATCCATAAAACATTATTATTGCTGTTATGGTAAGAACTAATTTACCATGGGTTAAACTAATAAAATAAGGGTTAAAATTATATAAAAAATCATAAAACAACTATTTTATGGACATATTTAGAAATTATAATCTATCCTCTCATTAATGGAACATTTTGTAGTATTTTTTCATGATATACAACTTGGGTGTTATTGAATATTTTTAAAATATTCATATGTGTCATCTCCACGACATATAAAAGGAAACCCCCTCTCCTCATGTAATAAAACATAAAAATCTATTTGTTTTGTCGATGACCTTCACATGTCATGTAATTACTCTACTAAAAACGTCATATATCCTTTTAA
The DNA here is from genome assembly GCA_963277665.1 of Viscum album. NCBI lineage: Eukaryota > Viridiplantae > Streptophyta > Magnoliopsida > Santalales > Viscaceae > Viscum > Viscum album. The sequence continues at coordinate 9,474 of CAUJRU010003559.1, forward strand.
TCAATTTTAAATCCAACCTCGGAATTATTTTGGTGAAAACATAAAGAAGTTATCTAAAGATGAGGTAACGTTCTAAAAAGTGCATTTTTATTTTGTTTTTTCTTCTAAATCCTTAATATATTATTAAAATATGTACCTATAATGACTAAAGTATATTAAATATAACTATAGTTTATTATGTTCAGTGAATGACCTAAATCTATATCCTCTTATATCAAATGGTAAGTGAAAGATCTGATTTTGCATAGGACGAACTACCGCCTCACAAACTGATGTAACACATTTTCCATCACCACCTTTCAAAGATTGATATAATGATATAATTATTCCATTTATATTATATTTTTGATATTATTAGACTTATGGAATTATAATATCACATATACCATATCACAACCCATCACATGGGGCCCGGAAGTGACTACCCCTAGCTCGCCCTCTATAGGCCAGGGGTTGGTAACTAGCACTTGAAGGCTTTTCCTGAATATAGAAGGCATTAACATAGAGATTTTTACACACCCAAAAAAGAAAAACTGAAGTTATCAACCAAAAAAAGTAAGTTATAACCACGAGAGTAAAGTACAACCACAATTACAACACTAAACTGAAAATAGTGGGCCGGAATACAAGACCTAGAAACTGAAAAGAATGTAAACAGCTGTCGCATCTGCCCTGGAGCTCTACATGGAGGGTAGTAGTTGTAAGTCTTATGTTAGAGAACATGATCTTGATTGCTCCCATATCACCAAGATCTACCAAGAACGTGAACCCCCAAAGTATGCCTCGGAGCATCGGGTGTCTGCACCAGACACACACGTGCGAACAGAGCCCATGTAGGGGTGAGTATAACAATACCCAGTAAGGACCCTGATGTAACACCCCGACCCCTCTAGACCGAAGCTGGTGCATTAATTTTGATATTGTCATGGTTAGAAGGAATGAAAATCCGGAAGGAACGATTAGTTTATTAGTCTTGAAGAAACTAGATACATAGATATAAGACAAATTACATTGAAAAAGGTTACAGGATACAATAAATAATGAAAACTAAAAAGTGTATCCACAAAAGCTCAATAAATTATCACCTCTTTGTAACATGTTGAAAGTTAAAAATGAAAGGGGTGAGCTCAAATGCTCAGTAAGGGTTAAAAATAGTGGAAGAATGAGTACAATAATAATTGAATCACAATCAATCTGACATAATCAATATGGCATAGTGAATAAATGAATATATAATGCCATTAATAAACTGAAAATGAAACTACATCCATAGATTTTTTCATAGTGAAAACCTCATGGATAATAATAACAACTGATAATAAATAAAGAGAATGCTTATTAATTGGATATCATGTATCTGGCATATAAAACCATAGTATCGTAAAAAAGTTTTAGTTCTATGGTTAGAAACCCGTCTGATTTTTGAAAACAAACTCGAAGGGTTTGTTGCGAAACTGTTTTGTCTAATGAGACCTACCGATGCATCGAGGGGCTATAGCGGGCCCCACATGCCACTTCATGTCCAAATAATTCTTTATAAATTGATTCAATACAAGATCAACATGCCTTTTCAATATCTGTATAGAGTAGAGTGTACGAATTAATCAATATTTCCATAATTGAAATAACTTTCAAAATAAACATCGTATGTAATATCGTATACGGTTTAGAAAAAAAACATATCCACGACATGAGATTATGGATATTTAATATAAATATAATATAAAATTAAAAGTGATATCAAATGGGAAGTAGGTTCACCACATAAAGATTATTAGGTGCACAATACAAAGTTAGTCACAATGAAAAGGTAGTTGACACAAAGTCCCTTACCACAATGTAATCGGTCGAACCGTATGACCAAAACTTAATAAACATAAAATGAATAATTTTATAACATGAATATAAATAGAATCGTGTTATTATATATCAAATGGATGTAAAAATATACGACATACAAGAAATAAGTGGTGAACAATGAAAATCTCACAGAAATGAAAGTGAGATGAGAAACTCCTTACATTTTTCTCTAGTGTGTTCTTGATTGTTCTTAATGACCTGGATAATAAAATTTAGATTCATTAATTAATAATTCAATAACCAAATAAACATGTAATATATATGATATATCCTTATTAGGTTCATTCATGGCCCTTTCTATGGGTTCAATTGGTTCAATTTTCATGTTTTGGAAGCATTTTCTTCCTTGGTTTTCATGGTTCGTTTACTTGTTTCCATGAATGGAAGTTCATTTGAAACATGGTTAAACTTCCAGAATTGTTAATAAATTTTATTAATTAAATTATGGAGAGATAAATTATCTTATAATTATTTTGAGTTATATACCATGATAATGATTCATTAGTTAAAACATTAATGATGTTTGTTTAGATCGTTTTATCAGTTCTTCAATAATAACAACCTCGTTCTGTCTTATAAATTAGAACCATGAGTGAAAATGAATTCCATAACCATGGATGATTCATAACACATATATTATAACCTGGTTCAACCATATTAATGGTTTCATGACCACACTTGAAAGAATTATTTCAAATTGAAATCACATCATCCACGATGCCAGTAATTCGACACATCACGGACAATGTTTTTAATTCTGTTGAACAAGTGGGGAAAAGAAGAATATTGATGATTAATTTCCCAATAAAATGAGAAAATCCAGTATATACAATATTATATAGATTAAATTACTCTTTGGTAAGAAGAGATGATTAAAGAATAAATAAATAACTCCAAATAAAAGAATAATTTTGAAATCGCTTACAAAAATTCGGCAGCCTAACGGCTACATAACATGGTTTTAGAAAAAATTAAAAAGAGAAGGGAAAAGAGTCACACATTACAGAACTGAATCATAATATAGAGTAGATCCATAATAATAATAAAAATAAGATCATGGTATGGAAACATGAAATATATACCACATAAAAGAGAATTTGAAAGGAAAAAAAGAAAGAAATTGAGAATTTTCCTACCTTGTAGAATAACCCTTATAACATGAATTTTGGGACCTTGGGGGATTAATGAATCCTTGGGAGTACTAATACGGAGGTAAGGAGGTAAAACATTCGTTGAGTGAGAATTTGGAATGAATTCAATGAAGGGAAGAGTTGGTATTTATAGGAAAAGTGAGGGATTATTTTAATAATTTTCAAGGGACCCCTCATGAGTAGTTTTGGAAAAACCATGGGCTTTCCCATGGTTTTTCCCATTGTATAAGCCACTTGGGACACCTCACATCTTATTTAACTATAAAAAAGTCTACCAGATTTATGACATCATTATTATATCATTAATGATGTCATTAACACACCGAAACTAAAAACTGTCTTTTTTACTATTCACTAAAAAATCAACTGTATTAGAAAAATTCTTAAAATTCTACCTAACCATTTATTGATGTGTATATTTCAAAAGTGAAATCAATTTTTCAAAAATAATTTTCTAAATATTATTAATTTTTATTTCTAAATAAGTTCATAGTTAATTCGAAAGATAACAATCTTAATGTTCATCTAGTTTTATTTCTCATTGAAAAACTAATTAAGATCTCACTATCTTATTACCTTAAGAAAATAAAATAATAATATTATTTACTATTCATAAGAGTATGTTACTATTCATATAATATTCATATGGGTATGTTACTATTCACCAAAAATCATGTTTTTTCTATCAAACTCCAAATGACTTACTGAACACAACTCTAGATGACCATTTTTCGAAATTCAAAACATAGAAGTGAGAAATTTATTTTTAATGGTTAGGTTTTAAAAATATCCTAAATAACCATGTGTTGTTTCAAAAGAACACAATGATGAATAGAATGTAACTCAGTGATGAATAGAGAAACATAACATAAAATGTTTGGGGTACTACGTTATTCCCTCCTTCCGAAAATTTCGTCCTCAAAATTTACTAAATATTACCTAAAAATATTCGGGTATGTCTTTAACATAAGATCCTCAGGCTCCCATGTTTCTTCCTCCATATTATGGTTCCTCCGTAGAACCTTTACCAGACGAGTCATCCGATTTCTCAATACTTGATCTCTAGTATCAAGTGTCTTGATAGGCTCTTCACAATAAGATAGATCTGGCTCAAGTTATACTTCTTCATAAGTGAGTACATAAGTTGGGTCTGGAATTTAATTTCTTAACATTGACACATGGAACACATTGTGTACCTTGGATAGACTTAGAGGCATTTTTAAAAGGTAGGATATGGCTCCAATTCGGTCCAGAATTTCAAAAGGTTCGATGTACATGGGGCTTAACTTTCCCTTCTTACTGAATCGTATAATACCCTTCCATGGAGATACCTTTATGAAAACGTGATCACCTTATTGAAACTAAAAGTCCTTCATTTAGTTATCTGCATAGCTCTTTTTCCTACTTTGAGCTATTTTGATATGGTTATGGATAATATTCACCTTTTCCATTTTTTCTCTAACAAGTTCTGGTCCCACATGTATTCTTTTACCAACTTCATCCCAGCAAGTTGGTGCACGACATCTCCTCCCATATAATGCTTCATTTGGTTCCAAATGAATACTTGAATGGAAGCTATTTTTGTAGGAAAATTCCACGAGAGGTAAATAATGATCCCACATTCCTTGAAAATAAGTGAACAAGACCTCAACATGTCTTCCAATGTTTGAATAATCTATTCTGATTGTCCATCAGTTTGTGGGTGGTAGGCGTTGCTCAAATGAATATCAGTATCTAGGGCCTTTTGAAGAATTTTTTAGAATAATGATGTATAATGTGGATCAAGATCATAAAAAATAGATAGGGGTACTCCACGATGTCTCACAACTTCATTAATATATAGTCTTTCTAGACGTTCAAGTGGTAGATCTTATCTTATAGCAAGAAAATGTGCTGACATGGTTAGACGATCAACAATGACCCATATTTCATCGTTCCTTCTAGGAGTCTTTGGTAGTCCCATGATAAAGCCCTTCGTGATATTACCCCATTTCCACTCAAGTTTGGGAAGAGGTTGCAATACTCCTCCAAGATGTTGCCTTCCAGCTTTCACTTGTTGACAAATCATACATCTTGACACAAAATCAGCAATCTCTTTCTTCATGTTGTCCCACCAAAAATGTTCCCTCAAGTCTCTATACTTCTTAGTGCTACCAGGGTGTATAGAGAAATTGGAACTATGAGCATCATCCAACAATTCCCTTTTTAGATCAGTTATATTGGGAACATAAAGTCTCTTCCCAAATCTCAAAATTACATCTTCATATACAAAGTCACTCAATCTCCCATCATTCACAACTTTAATCTTCTTTTGAAACTCTTTATCATCAGCTTGAGAAATTTTTATCCTTTCTAGTAAAGATGGTTTGGAAACCTTTTGAAAAATCATTGATGTTTCTCATTCCATGGTTATTCCCATATCCATCATTATTAGATCCATGAAAATAGGATTCCTTTCAAATCTCATCTTTTTTAAAAATCCATGATCTTTTCTGCTCAAATCATCTACCACCTTATTTCCCTTCCTCGGGTGGTAGTGTATCGTGAAATCATAATACTTGAGTAGTTCAAGACATCTCCTTTTCCTCATGGTGAGTTCTTTCTGTGAGAAAATATACATAAAACTCTTTTGATAATTATAAATGTCACATTTTTCACCATAGAGATAATGTCTCCATATCTTCAAAGAAAATATTATAGCATCTAACTCAAGATCATGAGTAGGATAGTTTTTCTCATGAACTTTTACCAGTCGGGATGCATAAGAAATAACCTTATCATTTTTCATAAAGACACAACCAAGTCCTTTCTTTGAAGAATCACTATAAATAACAAACCCGCCATTCCCCGATGTTAGAGTCAATATAGAAGCATTGAATAATCTTCTCTTTAGTTCTCCGAAACATTCTTCACAATATTTTTTCCAAAAAAATTTAACCCATTTACGTATGAGCTTCGTTCTCGGGTTATCCAGTCGGGCAAAATTCTGTACAAAACACTGATAATAACATGCTAATCCAATAAAACTGCGTACCTCAGTTATGTTTGTTTGAGTGGGCCATTCTTGGATTGCCGATGTCTTTACAGTATCAACTAGGTTTCTATACATAGAGACAATATGGCCTAGAAAAGAAACTGAATAAATCCAGAATTCACACTTGCTAAACTTCCCATATAATTGATTTCTTCTGAGAGTTTTCAGAATATTTCACAAATGATTCTCATGGACTTTATAGATTTTTAGTATACCAGGATATCATAGACGATTACCATAACAAAGTTATCATGATATTCATTGAAAAATCTATTCATTAAATCCATGAAAACATAGGGTGCATTTTTTATTTCAAAAGGCATCACTGTAAACTCATAATGCCCATACCTAGTTCAAAATGCTGTATTTGGAATATATTCCTTCCTCACACGCAGTTGATGATATCCGGATCTAAGGTCAATCTTCAAAAATTATTGAGCTCCATGATGTTTTTCAAATAAATCATCAATCTGTGGTAGAGGATACTTATTATTTATTGTAATAGCATTGATTTCCCTGTAATCAATGCAAATCCTCATGGATCCATATTTCTTCTTGACAAAGAGGAAAAGGGCTCACCATGGAGAAACACTAGGTCGAATAAATCCTTTTTCACTCAAATCCTCTAGTTGTTTCTTTAGCTCTAATAATTCCATAGTGTACATTCTATACGGAGTCTTTGATATAGGTTTTGTATCAGAAATTAAATCAATAGAGAACTCAACTTCCCGCTCTAGATGATGTCCAAGTAAATCCTCCAGAAATACATCAGTGTAATCTTTCACTATGTGCACATCTTCTATTTTAATATTTATTTCTTCTCCCATAGATATTTTTTTATCTTGCTCTCCAAGTATTGCATTAAATAGAGCTACTGGGGGTGGTTCTAGATAAGAATCAGGTGGCGAGTTTCTGCCCTAAAGACAAGGAATTCTACACCATTTTCAGAAATTGTAAATTCATTTTTCTTGCAATAAATCCTCGAATCATAATTTGATAGCAAATCCATACTGAGAATTATATCAAATTTAGTCATGGGTATTATGAAAAAGCTAGAAACTAAATCATGTTTTGGTGTTTGGAGGGGGACTAGTCGACATGCCTTTATAGCAATGATACATCTCATGAGAGTTTTGACTGACAACTCCTTTCTTAAATAAAATTGGACATATCTATTTTTCTTGGAAAACTGAGAGGATATAAATGAATGTGATGACCCATAATCAAAAAAATTGTTGGCTAATATTGAGGAAACAATTAATGTACCTTCCACCACGTCACTAGGAACTTCAACCTCCGTGGTTGTAATCACATAGGCTCTCCCTTTGTCTCTTGGCTTTTTTCTGAGGCATGTTTCTTTGGTGCATAGGACACTCATTTTCATAGTGTCCCATATCTCTACAATTTTAGCATTGAACATTATTGAATTGTTTCTTCCCCTTGCATTCATCAGATCGATGACCCTTTTCTCCATAGTTATAGTCAACTTCATTGCCTTTCAAGCATTTCACAAGATGATTCTTTCCACAGTTCTCGCATAATGGGAAACTGTTCATTCCCTTTCTATTCTTTGGTGCTTCTCCTATTCCATTGTTATCATATTGCTGCTTCCTATCTTGGTTTCCATTGAAAAAATTTGATCTTGCAAATTCTTTCTCTATTTTGATGGCACTTGATACAATTTCATCATATGATGAAAATTATTGAGAAGATGCTGCCCTTCTAAGACATGGATTAAGACATTCAAATAAATGATCAATCTTGTCCGCTGAGTCACAGATGTAATCCACGGCATACCTGGCTAGCCTTGTTAAGGTAGCCTCATACTCTGCAACATTGTCTTCTTCCCTTTGTTTTAATCCAAGGAATTTCCTCTTCATTTCAGTTCGTTGCACATGAGGGAAATATTTTTCGAAGAATATTTCCTTAAAAGTCCTCCATTCCATATCCTCTATCTCTTCTTCCTCCATGGTATTTTAAATCAAAGACCACTATTCATTAGCTTCACCCTTGGGAAAATATACTTCCAGGACTACATTTTCATTTTAATTTCATCTTAACACCATGAATATCTCTTCAAATGACTTGATCCATTGCTTAAGAACCACTAGATTAGTAGTCCCACTGAAATATGGGGGATTCTACCGCATGAAATGATCCAACATATGTGTTGAATGTTTATTTGTTACAACTTGAGTAAGTTTTCCCAATATGGTAATGATCTGATCTGCTCCAACGTTGACTGTGTTGACTTTCTCAGTAGGGATATCCCTACCTTTCCCACAAGTATTGATTCCCCTTATTCCATTAGACATCATTTATAAATAATGAGATACACTAGATTAGTTTACGAATCTCAAATAGAAAATAGGTCAACATAGATTGAAATTTTATGTATAGCTAATCTTATAAACATGGTTCCTCTAAGGAAAAATTTACATTAACTCTTTCATAATAGCTTGTAAAAAACATTAATTATCCTAATCATATCCCCCGGGAGTGTCGTAACCAAGAGTGCAGCAAGGCCCGTTTTCGTGCACCAGTTTCCGTTCGAGTCTATCTCAAAGCGGTGTTTTCGGGTTTTACCCCTAGATACATCAGTGTTAGAGCCGCCTCTACCTGCTCGTATCCAGACAGGGATGTATTGCTTAAAATATCGACATAATATATTCCTTACCAAAACACCAGGACATTATTGTATGTTAATAGTCAGATACTACCTTAGGGATTTGTTCCCTACTATACATTTCCTACTCTAGTTTCAATGTTTTCTACTGAACTTCCTCTGATACCAAATGTAACACACCGACCCCTCTAGAACGGAGCCGGTGCATTACTTGTTATATTGGTGTGGTTAGACGGAATTAAATTCCCAAAGTAACAATCAGTTTAGTAGTCTTTAAGAAAGTAGACACATATATGTAACACAAATTACATTGAAAATGGTTACAGGATACAATACATAATGAAAACTAAAAACTGCATCCACAAAATCTCAATAAATGATCTCCTCTTTGTCACTTTTCGAAAGTAAACAATGAACGGGGTGAGATCAAATGCACATTAAGGTTTAAAAATGGTAGAATCATGAGTACAATGATAAGTGAATCACAATAAATCTAACATAATCAATATGGCATAGTGAATAAATGAAAACTAATGTCATTAATAAAATTAAAATGAAATTGTATCCATAGATTTTGTCATAGTGAAAACCTCATGGATAATAATAATAACTGATAATGAATAAAGAGAATGCTTATTAATTTTATGTCATGTATATAGAACATGAAACCATAATACTATAAAAACGGTTTAGTTCTATGGGTATAAACCCGTCTGATTTTTGGAAACAAACTCGAAGGGTTTGTCGCCAAATTGTTTTGTCTCATGAGACCTACCGATGCATCGAGGGGCTATAGCGGGCCTCACCCACCGCTTCATGTCCAAATAATTCTTTATACATTGATTTAATACAAGATCAATATGCCTTTTCAATATCCATATAGAGTAGAGTATACTGATTCATCAATATTTCTATAACAAAAATAGCTTTCCAAATAAACACCGTATGTAAGATGGTATACGGTTTAGACAAAAAACATATACATGACATGAGATTATGTATATTTAATATAAATATAATTTAAAATGAAAATTTATCACAAATGGGCAGTAGGTAACTACATAAGGATTATTAGTTGCACAATACAAAGTTAGTCACAACGAAAGGGTAGTTGAGATAAAGTCCCTTACCACAATGTAATTGGTTGAATAGTATGAACAGAACGTAATAAACATCAAATTAATAATTTAATAACATGAATATAAAGAGAATCGTGTTATTATATATCAAAAGTAAGTACACATATACCACATACAAGAAATAAGTGGTGAACAATGAAAATCTCATAGAAATGACAGTGAGATGAGAAACCCCTTACATTTTTCTCTAGTGTGTTCTTGATTGTTATTAATGACCTGAATAATCAAATTTAGATTCATTAATTAATAATTCCATAACCTAATAAAAATTTAATTTATATTATATATCCTTATTAGGTTCATTCATGTCCCTTTATATGGGTTCAATTGGTTCAATTTTCATGTTTTGGAAGCATTTTCTTCATTGGTTTTCATTGTTCGTTTGCTTGTTTCCATGAATGGAAGTTCATTTGAAACATGGTTAAACATCCAGAATTGATAATACATCTAATTAATTAAATTATGGAGATATAAATGATCTTATAATTATTTTGAGTTATATACCATGATGATGATTCATTAGTTAAAACATTAATGATGTTTGTTTAGATCGTTTTATCGGTTCTTTGATAATAACAACCTCGTTCCGTCTTATAATTTAGAACCATCAGTGAAAATGAATTACAAAACCATTGTTGAGTCATAAAAAATATATTATAACCTTGTTTAACCATATAAATGGTTTCATGACCATAATTGAAATAATTATTTCAAATTAAAATCACATCATCCACGATGTCAGTAATTCGACACATCACGGACAATGTTTTTAATTACTTTGAACAAGTGGGTAAAAGAACAAGATTGATGATGAATTTTTCATTAAAATTAGAACATTAAGTATATACAAGAATCTATATATTTCATTCCTTTTGGGTAAGAATATATGAAGAAATACTAAATAAAGAACTCAAAATAAAAGAATAATTTTGAAATCGCTTACAAAAATTCTGCAGCCTAACGGCTACGTAACATGGTTTCAGAAATTATTAAAAATAGAGGGGAAAAGGGTCACCCATTCTATAAATGAATCATAATATACAGTAGATAAATAATAATAAAAATAATAATAACATGGTATGGAAACATGAAGGATATAACAGATAAAATAGAACTTGAAAGGAAAAAAGAATGAAATTGAGAATTTTCTTACTTTGTATTATAACCCTTAGAACATGAAGGTTGGGACCTTGGGGGCTTGACGATACAATTTGATGAATAATATGGAGGTAAGGAGGCCATAAAATCATTGATTGAGAATTGGGAATGAATTCAATGAATGGAAGAGTTTGTATTAATAGGAAAAGTGAAGGATTATTTTAATAATTTTCAAGGGACACCTCATTAGTGGTTTCTGCAAAACCATGGGCTTGCCCATGGTATTTTCCCATGGTATAAGCCACATGGGACACCTCACATCTTATTTAACTATACACTAGTCGACCAATTTTATGAAATCATTATTATATCATTAATGATGTCATTAACACACAGAAACTAAAAACTGCATTTTTTACTATTCACTAAAAAATCATCTGTTTCAGAAAAAATCCCAAAATTCAAACTAACCATTTATCGATGTGTAGATTTCAAAAGTGAAATCCATTTTTCATGAATAATTTTATAAATATTATTAATTTCATTTATAAATAAACTCATAGTTAATTTGAAAAATAACAATCTTAAAGTGCAAATAGTTTTATTTCTCATTAAAAAAACTAATTAAGATCTCATTATCTTATCGCCTTAAGAAAATAAAATAATATTATTATTTACTATTCAAAAGGGTATGTTACTATTCATATTACTATACATATGGGTATGTTACTATTCACAAAAATCAAGTTTTTTCTATCAGACTCCAAATGACATACTGAACACAACTCTAGATGACCATTTTTCGAAATTCAAAACATAGAAGTGAGAAATTTATGGTTAATGGAAAGGTTTTAACTATATCCTAAATAAACTAGTGTTGTTTCAAAGGAGCACAGTGATGAATAGAATGTAACTCAGTGATGAATATAGAAACATAACACAAAATGTTTGGGGTACTACACCGAGACCCTCAAAGGTCTCTCAGTAATCCAAAAAGGAAAAAATCACAAGAAATACCACAAAGTTAATATCACAAGCATGATATAAATAATGAAACACAAAGAAAAAAGAGATAGCTCACTGTAATAGTATAACATTAAGGTAACAAGGATAGGGATGACTTGTTGTAAATCCAGATCATCATATCCATAGTAACTCTACTACTGACCCAAATAGGTCACTATATGTTGACCCTTATTGGTTGCTAGTTGATGACCCGTATTGGTCACTATTGCTGGCCTGTATTGGTCGATGGTGATAGCCTGTATTGGTTGCTGGTTATGACCCATATTGGTCGCTGGTGTTGACTTGTATTGGTCACTGGTATAGATTTAGGGATGATTATTCATACAACGAGATCATCCCACTCTGGAATTTCTGGTGCTGACCCATATTGGTCACTCTTCTACTTCATGTCATAGTCAGCCACTGGATTCCCCAACGAAGCTCTTCTGATCTCTGTAAGACTACTCCTCAAGCCATCAGTCATTTTTCAACATGCACAAAGCCCCTCAAAAAGAAAAACCAAGGGACCACCCCGTAATAGGGGTCCCAACGTGATAGATGACGCGCCGATTAGGCGCCCGATCATTGAGATATGGGCACATTTATAAAAAGGTCCCTATTGGATTCAAATTTGATCAAAACTAGGTCGTATAACAAACTACATAAAAACTCACATATAGTATCTTCAGAAAAAAGCCTTGTCACAAGGGTCCTTATGCCATAGACGGCGCGTTGATTGGACACCTGGTCGGTTAGTTATTGACATTTTAGTGTCGAGGGCCCAATTGGATTCGAAGTCGATCTAACAGAACAATAGTCCATCATTCAACAAAACTCTCTTGGAGTATCTAAAAATTAATTTTTCACTACACAGATCCCTATTCATTAGACGGTTCATCAAATGGATGTTTGGGTCTCAAGTTATGGCCCTTTAAGCGTTTTGGGTCCCGAGAGGGGTCTGGGTCTGGTCCGACTCAGCCCGACACGATCTGGGCCGAACCAAACCATTTCTGGTCAACCCGACACGGTCTGGGTCCCTCTCGGCCCAACCCAAATTGTCCTAGGCTGGCATGGTTGGGATGGGCCATGGACCGACCTAGCTCGTCTTGCGATGCGGCTCGGCCTACTGGATCACCCCGCATGGGGCGCGCAGTCCACCTGGAAAACGTCTCAAAGGAGCTGTTCAGCACATTCAATCAGTATAGCCATGTGGTCTGCAGGAAACACGGGACATTTTCCCCTTACTTCATCATGGCATTAAGTCGTGACTTCTTCAATGCGGCACGCAAAGGTGTGCAGCCTCGGGCTCTACGACCTGTCATTGCTGGCTACCTATTTGACTATCGCGGCGTTGAATGGCATAGTGATCCTCCGCGGTTGGTGTGCGCCGGCTTCCATATCCACCACTGGCACCGGTTCCATGATGGCGGGGCTCTAGTAATGCTTCGGATCTCCATTTTTATTCCTTTCTGTGCCTACAGGCCTCCCGGTCTGTCACTGTCATTGTGTGACCCTCTGTCTCGTGTTGTCGTCAAATTGAGAAAACTGTCCCTAAAGAACGCAACAAAAACAACAAGCGACGGAGGGTCCATGCCTTGTTTGGTTGGAACATTCCCTTTGCGTTAGCATTATATCAATAGGGAGTTAATTATTCATCACATTTTCATAATGTTTAACCCTATTCCAAACCCTTGAAACAACCTCCCTCAAATACCCGAATGAGGAATAGAATCGAGGGAAAATTCTTGAATTTAATACAAACCCTACCTCGTGATTCATTGGGGACAATTCTAATTTCAGTTCTTCCAAATTAAAGTATTTTTCTGATGAAGGATAAGGTTCGTAGGCATTCGATTTCGTCTACTGTCGACCTTCGGATCAATCCTACAATGGACATCAATAGTCCTCTATTCTCCGTCAGTGGAAGTCATAGCCTCACTTTGTTAGTGGTTCCTCGCTTGATAAAGTCATGCAAAGAACTAAAACCAATCTCTATATAAAAAGATGGGATAAAATGTGTGTAACACACCGATTAATTAATGAGGATCATTAATTGGCGTAATTAATGTTCCATAAAATTTACGTAATTAAAGTGCCTCATTAATTGCCGTAATTAAAGTTTATTATTAATTAAATGAGGGGTGGTTATGAAACCAATGTGTAACCATGAAATTAACACCCCATAATTAAAATTATTACCACCTCTATGTTCCCCACCACCACTGCTTAACAAGTGGTAGGAAAAATAAAATAAATAAAATAAAAATTACATGTTATTTTACTTTTCTTTAAAAAGATAAAAATTTAACATTTACTCCCAACCTACTGTGGTCTAACTAAAACATACCTTAGGAGAATCTTAGTGTTGGGGATTCAACTGTTCCCTCCTATTTTTAATCTGAGCACCGGTTAAAATGATAGAAAATAACACCCACGGATTTACTGAATGTTCCTAAAAAAGTTCAAAAATTCATTTCTGGCACACCGGCCCTCGGAATCACACAGTCAATTTTTGCAGACTCATAAAAATCCCAATTAATTTTAAAAAAAATTACATTGAATTTAAGGGTCTTTAAATTCTCCCCACGTTGGGGCTCTATGTCCCCAAAATCCAAACAAGGCTACACAAACAAAGATGGGTACTGTGCATGCATATGAGCCTCTCGCTCCCATGTTCTCTCCTAGAGATTCTCATGCCGCCACAGAACACACACCAGAGGTATTGACCACACATGAATGATCCTCTCTTTTCGATCTTCTATCTTCATTGGGTACTCTGCAAAATTATCCACATCATCAATCTCAATCTCTCCATGGTCGATAACGTGAGATAGGTCATGCATGTGTCTCTGTAGCTGGGATACGTGGAAGACGTCGTGCACCCTCTCCAACTACAGTAGCAGTGCCAAGTGGTACGACACCTTGAAAATCCTCTAGAGTATTGGGAATGTTATGATAAACCTCTATGACAGTTTTTTTCCTCAGCCAAATCATTATAGTCCCCTTCGGGGGAGACTCGCAAGAATATGTGGTCCCCCTCCTGGAACTACAGTGGTGTCCATTGCCTATCATTATAGGACTCATGTCGGCTTTGTGCAGTCTTCACCCACTCTCGGATGACCTGGACCTTATCAGTTGTGGCATGTACCATCTCTGGATCCACGAGTGCTGGTTCTTATGGATCCATCCAGTACAAGGTCGATCTGCACGGTTGTCCATACAACGCCTCAATAGGGGTCATACCAATGGTGGAGTGATAGCTATTGTTTTACATGAACGCCCCAAAGGGTAAGTGGTCCTACCAACTATTACCAAAATCTAGGACACATGCACAAAGCATATTCTCTTGGGTATGGATGGTCTGCTCAGTTTTTTCATCTATTTATGGGTGAAACGTTGTGCTCAAGAGAAGCTAAGTCCCAAAAGCCTCCTGAAATCCTTTCTATAATCGAGATGTGAAGCATGTGTCACAGTCTGAGACTATTGTTTAAGGCACCCTGTGAAGTCTCACAATCTCTTAAATTTAGAGACGCCCCAAGCTATCTATCGATCCCTTCTCTGGAATAATGAGGATGTGGGCTAACATAGTGAGTCGAGCAACAATCACCCCAGATGGAATCGTGCCCTCTGGACATATGTGGTAACCCCATCACGAAGTCCACTGATATCCCTTCCCACCTCCACTCTGGTATCTCTAGGGGTTGGGTTATGTCTGTTGGTACCTGGTGCTTGGACTTCAATTACTGGAAAGTGAGGAATCTAGAAACAAACTATACCACATCATTCTTCGTCCCTATCCACCATTACTAATGTCAGAGTTCCTGATACATCTTCATCATGCCTTGATGTACTGCCAAGGGGATGTATGGAAATCCCTCAACAACTCCTCTCACAGTGCCACTGGTAGAAATGTACATCCTTGGAAAAGGACAGTGTGCTCCCACCTTTAGAATATCCATCAGTTACATGACTTGAGGATATATGAGAACATGTAGTCTCATAGATACTATCTCCGAGTTGTGCTTCCCTGACTCACAGAAGGAGTGGAGGGGAAACTACCATCAACTGGAGGTAGACTGTCGCATATCTATCTACGTAGGATATGTCACAACCCGTTCCCTGGGCCCCATGTCGTTATTACCCCAAGCCAGCCTTCCATATTCTAGGGGCTGGCGACTAGCACCGAAAGGTGTAATCCCTAAAATTGGGAAGGCATTGCCTTTATAACCTGTAATCACACGCAACCAAGAAAATAGCAAGATAATAACACAAGTTAACTGTATAGTAAATAGAGTGAGTATAGTAAGTGAAAGGGGCCAGAATACAATCCAAACTGGAAAGTACAAGAAACTAAAAGTACAAATAAACTAGAGAAAAAAAAAAGAATACACCAGTTGGGTCATCCACTGAGGTTCCTACCTGAAGGGAAGGTATAGATCACCTCCTCAAAATTCAACATCTGACTGTCTCCTTTATGTACCAACTCGTCGTAACGTCCTCCTCCGGGCACCGTCCAGTCCTGGTACTCTTAGTCTCGATCAACGATGTCAATCGTCTGCACCAAACAGATCATGGTGCAGTCATAGCCTATGTAGGGATGAGTATAAAGATACTCAGTAGGGACCCCGATACCCTCAAGGTCTCAAAAATTCCACAAAGGATAAACCTCAAAGCCTAAAGTCAACTATAAACCCTACTTAGGTATATTCCCAAACATATACCTATGTTATCAAGTACACCCATCTCAATCATGAGGTAACACAGGGTCCAACCCAAAATCCCAAGGCTCATCTATTCCACAAAGGAAGGATAAACGTAAAGGATAGTACCACATAGGTACGCCAGATAGAAGAATACCACCAAGGTATTACCACAAAGGAAAGTACCAAACAGGTATGAACTCAACTCACACAAGGTATAACTTAAGTATAGTAGTAGAGATGATTAGATTTAAATACTGAATCATCTTACTCTGTAAATAAGTTGACCCACATAGGATCCCTAGGAGTCGACCCACACAGGATCACTAGGATTCGACCCACACAGGATCTCCAGGATCTGACCCACACAGGATTGCTAGGAGACGACCCACACAGTATCGCTAGCAGCTGACCCACACAGGATCGCTAGGAGATGACCCACACAAGATTGCTAGGATCTGACCCACACAACATCGCTAGGAGATGACCCACACAGGTTCGCTAGGTTCTGACGCACACAGGATCGCAAGGTGCTGACCCGCAGAGGATCCCACTTCATTCTTCACGTCACATCCATCAAACAGGTTCCTACAATATGCTCACTCGTCTCCATGAGGATTTTCACCACAATCTACTAGTCGATACTCCAAATCCTACTACGTTCCATGAGGAAGTATCTCAAAAGACAGCCATGTTATTGGGGTATCAATGCAACAGACGACGCATCATTCGGATGTCCGGTCTGTGAGTTATTAGCCTTTTTATCCTGAGGAACCGATTGGTTTCATGCTCGATCCACTCCGAACATTCCCCAACGTTATACAAAAATTCATTGGGGTATACCAAAGGAACTGTATCACTCCAAGGTTTATGGAGCTGCTGACGGTTCGTCAAACGGATGTTCGGTGCCAAAGTAACGGCCCAAATAAAGTATAGGGTCGTATCTGGTCTAGGTCTGGTCTGACCCGATCAAAACGAACCAACCCTGACTTGGCCGAGGTCGACCAGGTTCCGGTCGACGAGGCACGCTGGGTGGTCCAGTAGGCCGCAAGGGCTGCGAGGGGCTGTGGAGGCCGCATGTTCCGCGGGGTGGTGGAGGTCGTGGGTCAGCTCGTCCACAGACGGCGGCTCGGCTAGGAGGGAAAAAGCCATGGGGAGGCTTCATCGGGGGGTTCCGCGAGGGCATGGGGAGGCTCGGCCCGGCCTGGGGCGGCTCTTCTGGGAGGCCGGAGACCGTAGGATGGCTTAGCCAGAAGGCAGGAGGCCACGGGGCGGCTCGATGAGACTGCGGGTGGCGCGGCGCTGCTACGGACGACAGAGGTGGTGCGTGGGGCGAGGCAGGGGGTGGCAGCTTAGCTATGGATGGCGGTGGTGGATCAGGCATCCGGTCGGCCACAGGGCGCAGATGTCGCAGATGGTGGAGCTTCGGGGCGGCGGGGCATCGTTTCTTCTCCGGTGACTGGTTTAGCCGGCCTCTCTCTTTGTTTGTCGTCATGTTGTAAACCACCTTCTTCCATCACGAAGAACACAATAAGGGTGAATGACGAAGGGTTCAGTCCATTTTTGTTTGGCCCACCCCCTCCATGTTAGATCGATAGCAATTTTTTCACCATTTTTGAAACAAGAAAGTTTATGAAAGATATTTAAGAACATCAATCCCCACAACTTTCGTCAATCACTATTCCCCACCCCGCAAAAGAAAAAATAGAATGGAAGAACATGAAAAATAAACTCCTAACTTGGATTGTTCGTTGACGTTGCCATGAGATGTAAGTCAAAGAAGGTAAAGAGAGTGCCAACTATTGTCACATCTGAAACCATGCTTCAATGTTGGGTTCGCTCATCGTCCTCTTCCTTAATTTCCGAAGATCGTTATTCCATGGAGTTTTTCGCTGGAGAAGTGTAATCCTCCCAATATTTCTTCTCTCCCCAAATCCACCAAAATGATAGGTATCCAACATATTATATGTTTCTCCAATTTCATTTTTGACATAATTTAAGTTGCCTCTACTTAATTAATTGATGAGGTTGGCACAAAATTAATTAAAGGTGGGTGGCACCATTAAAGTGGGGGAAGTTTAAAAGGCTTTCCCACACTTAAGAGGGAGTTCGAGGGGGTTTTTCCTCGTGTGGTCACCACCACCATAACCTCTCATGGGGGGTTTAGGCTCGGTGGTCCCCACCTCCATAACCTTCCATGGGAGGTTTTATTTTATTGGTCCCTACCTATGAAACATTCACATGGGAGTTTCAAAAGAAAATAAAAATAAAATGTTACACCATTTGATTTTATTTTATTATTTCATGAATAAATGAAAAACTAACTTCCACCCATGTCCTATTGTGGTCGAGGTGATGGTCTCTTTAAGAGAAGACCAACGTTGCGAGTTCAATGATGCCCTCAGATTTCAATTCTGAGCATTGGTTCAAAAGTTACATAAACCTGCTAGCATGTTTACTGAACATACCCGAAACAAAGTTCATAAATTCATTTTGGAAACACCGGGCCTCGGAATCATGCACCGTTAATTTTTGCGGACTCTCAAAATTCCCATTTAATTAAAAAAATTACATGTAAATTTAAGTTTTTTACATTCTCCCCACCTCAGGGCTTTACATCCCCATAAGCCACAACTTAAACTAAGGGAACAAGTGGGGGTACTAAACATGCATCTGAGCCTCCTGCACCCACGTGCTCTCTTGGAGGATCCTGTTCCACCAGGGAACGTGCACCAGAAGTATTGACCATCCATGAAGGACCCGCTCTTGTCGATCCTCAATCTCTACTGGAACCTCTGTAAAAGTCGCCCCATCTTCGACGTCCAACTCTCCATGTTCAATGATGTGAGAAGGGTCATGCATGTATCAGCTTAACTGGGATATGTGGAAGACATCATGCACCCAGTGCAACTGAGGTGGAAGAGCTAAGAAGTAAGACACCTCGCTAACGCTACGGAGGACCTGAAAAGGTCTGATGAACCTCAGAGATAACTTGCCACCTCAGACAAATCTCTCCAAACCTCATCGAGGTGAGACCCGTAGAAAGATGTGGTCTCCATCCTCAAACTCCAGAGGACTCGATCTCTTGTCGGAATGAGATTTCTGCCTGATCTGTGCAATATTCATCCACTCCTGGATGATATTCACCTTCTCTATGGTAGCCCGTACCATCCCTGGTCCCACTAGTGCTGACTCCCCAAGGGCAGTCCAACAAAAAGTTGGTCTGCAAGGTCACATGTACAACGCCTCAAAAGGTGCCATCCGAATTGTGTAGTGATAGTTGTTGTTGTATGAAAACTCCACCAAAGGAAATTGATCCCACCAACTACGACTAAAGTCGGGGATGCTATAACGCAGCATGTCCTCAAGGGTCTGAATGGTTCGCTCAGTCTGGCCATCCTTCTGAGGATGGAAGGCGGTGCTCAAATAAAGCTTCGTCCTGAAAGACTCCTTCAACACCTACCATAGCCGGGAAGTAAAATGCTCATCACAATCAGAGACAATCATCGAGGGAACTCTAGGTAGCCATAAAATCTTCTGCACATAGAGGCATCCCAATCTCTCTACTGAACCCTGCCCTCTGATCGGTAGGAAGAGGGCCAACATGATGAGTCAATCGACAATCACCTAGATCGAGTCAAGACATCTATAGGTACGTGTATGTCCTATCAAGAAGTCCATTGATATCCAATACCACTTTCACTATGGGACTTCTAAATGCTGAACCAAGACTGTTGGTACCTAATGCTTTACCTTCACTTGCTGACAAGTGAGGCATTGAGAGACAAATTCTGCTACTGATTTTTTCATTCCTGGCCACCAGTGCTATCTTCAGAGATCCTGGTACATCTTCGACCCTCTTGGATATACTACTAGAGGGGATGTGTGGAACTCCCTCATCACTTCCACCTAAAGTGATAGTGGTACCATGGTACTTCCTCTGAAGAGGATGACGTGCTCCCTATCTTCAAAAAATACATCAGGTGCTTGTCCTATGGATATCTGAGAACATCATGTCTCGCCGTCAGTGTCTTAATATTGTGCCTCCTTGATTCACTAAATAAGTGGGGGAGAGACTATAAGAGACTGAATAAAAATCTTCTCAATCTCTATACACAAAGGATATCTGCAAAGTGGCTAACTGCTCCATCACCTCGCCTATCATTTGTATACCTGAACTCCTACTAAGTGAATCTGCTACAATGTTCCCCTTCCCAAGAGTATAGACTATATCGAAGTCATAGTCCTGGGGGAACTCAATTCAATGTCACAATCGCAGGTTCAGGTCTTTCTGAGAGAATATATACCTGAGACTAATGTGATCCGATTAGACTGTAAAATGTTCGTCCAACAAGTAATGTCACTACATCTTCAAGGAGAAGACCACTGCTGCTAAATCCAGTTCATTGCTAGTGTAGTTCTGTTAATACTTCCCCAGCTGTCCAGAAACATAGGCGATCACTGCTTTCTCATATATCTGAACACATCTGAGTCCGGTCCTTAATGCATCACAGTAAACTACATACCCTACTCCCTCCTCTAGAAGCCTCAAGACGGGGGAACTAGTCAGCCTCTATGTTAACTCCTAGAAACTCTTCTAACATCTCTATGACTATAATAAGGGTTTCTACTTCTTCGTCAAGGATGATAGTGGTGCTGCAACTCTGTAAACATCTAGTACAAATCTTCGGTAGTATCCATCCAAACCCAGGAAACTTCATACCTCTGTCACACTCCTGGGTGGCTCCCAAGAAAGTACCACCTCAATCTTTGCTGGATCCACTACAACTCCTGCCTCTGATATGACATGTCCTAGAAAGTGAACCAATCGGATCCAGAACTGGCACTTCAAGAGCTTACCATAAATTTGGTGCTCTCTAATTGTGTCCAGTACTACCTGCAAATGATAGGCATGCTCTGCTTCAGTAGATGAGTAAATCAGAATGACGTCGATGAAGACTACTATAAAGCGATCAAGGTATCGATGAATGATCATTTTCATGAGCCCCATGAACACAAACGGAGAATTTGATACATATAATGGCATAAAAGAAAACTTGTAATGGTCATAACAACCACTGAAAGTCATCTTATGCACATCCTCGTGTCGTACTCTGAGCTGGTGATAGCTTGATCTAAGGTCTATCTTTGAGAACCTCCCTGCTCGCTTCAGCTAATCATAGAGATCATAAATCCTTGGAAGTGGGTACTTGTTCTTCATGGTCACCAGGTTTAGGTGTTGATAATAAAAAAAAGCCTCAACCTCCCATTCACCTTCTTGGCGAACAAAATTGGGCCTGCCCAAGGAGAAACACAAGGCCGAATGAACCCTTTCCCCTGTAAGTCCTCCAGATCTACCCACAGCTCACGAAGCTCCACGGGAGACATCCGATACGCGTGGGTAGATATCAATGTCATCCTGGGGTACAAATCAATGTAAAAGTGCACCTATCTATGAGGAGGTAGACCAGGAACATCATCAGGGAAGACATCTGCATACTATTCCACCACTACAGGATAACTCGGACTCTCCACATCAACCGCTCCAAGGGTAAGGCTAGCCAAATAATGTGTAATCGGCTGCACCCACCTCCATGGAAATTCCATCATGCGTTGAAAAGGCTCCATTCTTTACAGTGAAGGTAAACCTGGTCCCATCCATGCAGACACACCACACATTGTGCCTAATACAGTTAATCTTAACATTGACTGTAGATAACCAATGTATATCCAGGATGACGTTGTAAGGCCTCGACACCACTACTATGAGATCCGAGCTGAATCTCTCACCTCCTAGAGTATGCTCACACTACCGGAACCAGTGCGTAATTCTTGAATCCACTCCCGTATAAGTCTCTAGCGGTAAGGATCGAGCCAACGGCTTCATTGGAATATCTGAGCTCTGAACGAGGGCAGTGGTAATAAAAGAATGACTGGAACCTGTGTCTATAAGTATTACAGCTAAGGTGGAGTAGACACAAATCATACCTCATATCATCTCTGGAGCACCATGATCGTTGGCCTCAGCTACCTGGAGTTGACCTCGCCCCTTTCCACCCGCTCCCTGTGGTCAGGGTGGACCTCTGGGTGGTGGCAGTGGTAACATCTCAAATCATCGGCCACCTCCAGCTACACGGTCAACTCCTATGCCATGTCCAGATGCTCTCTACGGACCTCCTCGGTCGAACCGTTGTCTCTTCTTGGGTGGTCCTTCGACCGTCTACTGATCATCTGTATGGTGGGTTAGACAATCACGATCCATGTAACCCTACCCGCCACATGCATAACATTTCCCACTCTTGGTACTACTGGCTCCACCTCGGGTTCCTCGCACAACTGACCTAGAATCATGTGGTTGTCCACCTCTAGGTCTGGTCCTTTTGGAACTCTGTGACATCTGTCTACTTCCAGTTGTATAAGACTTCGCTACATGATGAAATGTGGTGGGTCTCGGTGCTGGTGACTGCTCAGCAAGGAAACTCTCCACCAAGAGGGCTCTCTCTAACACTCCTTCCTAGATTAGGATGTTGTTTCAGATCATCGAAGACCTTATCTATTGTTTGAGCCTCATCTCAAAGGTCTGGGCCTAAAGAATGGGTCATAAACCATATCTATGTAGTATAATGAATGGTAAGTGAACCTCGCTGTGTACTAAGCCACAGTCATGCTGCCCTGTTGCAGATGAAGAAGTTGTTATATGCACATTGCGCGAAGAGTCACTGGAACAAACTCTACCCAAAATAGGCTCTCAGAGTCTGCCTAGTGAAGCATCACCTCATCGGGAACCTAAAGCATCATGCTCCACCATCAAGCTCCTACTACCTATAGAAGGCTGGCGGCAAGGATCACCATGACATTGGTTGATGTCCCTACCAGTCAGGAGACTCTCACTACTGCCGCCAACCAATCCTCAGCTTCCTGTGGGTCCATATCTCCCTTGAACCTGGGTGCCATCTGGTGCTAGAACTCATGTAACGCGCTCAAGCGGCATACACTCTTTGTTGTTGGGGTTTGTGGAATCGATGTTCTAATGGGTAATAGTACCTCTGGTGCCTCTACTGGAAGAGGGCCCTGCACCGAAGCTTCGTCGCTTGGTGGGCTATCAGTGTGTTCTAATCTCAGAACCCTAGATGGTTGTCTACATGGAGGCATCCAGAAAAGAACCAGGTGTGCCACAGTCAATACGTTATACTTGGTGAGCTGACTCAAATAGATCACAAAGAAAACTCTTGAAAACATACTCGTAATCAGTGTTTTCGTGCACTGAGTTGAAAATCAGAAGTCAGGGTCCTAGTGTATGGATACATTGCCCACCTCACCAACACTGGTTTTCTTAAACTGATAACCACACTCACTAAGATTAACACTATTTCCGTTAAAAATAATGATCGGAGTCCTATGTTATACAGTAGAACAGACTCCTCTGATAATAATTTTTCACGACCCGTTCCCCCAGGATCATGCAGTGACTACCCCAAGCACACCTTCCATAGGCCAGGGCCTAGTAACTAGCACCAAAAGGCATAATCCCTAAAACTGGGAAGTCATTTCCTTTATAACCTATAATCTCATGCAACCATGCACACAACAAGATACGAACACAAGTAAACTGTATAGTAAACAGAGTGAGTACAGTATCTGAAAGGGGCCAGAATACAAGCCCAACTATAAAGTACAAGAAACTAAATGTAAAATTAAACTAGATTAAAAAGGAAGATAGTTGTTGGGTCATCCTTAGAGGTTTCTACCTGAAGGTCAGGTATATATCACCTCCTCAGCACTCCACTTCCATCCGACTCCTCTGTGTACTGACTCGTTGTAAGGTCCACCTTCGGGCACCATCTAGTCCTGGTACTTTCAGTCTTGATCAAAGTTGATTGTCGTCTATACCAAACACAACAAGGTGCGAGCATAGCCCGTGTAGGGGTGAGTATAATAATACTTAGTGGGGACCCTGAGACCCTCAAGGTCACAAAAAATCCACAAAGGATAAACCTCAAAGCATGAAGTCAATTGTCAACCCTACTTAGGAATATTCCCATACATATACCTAAGTTATCAAGTATACCCATCTAAATCATTAGGAAACCCAGGGTCCAACCCAAAAGATCGGGGTTCATCTATTCCACAATGGAAGGAAAAACAAAAAGGCTAGTACCACACAGGTAAGCCACACAGAAGAATACCACCAAGGTATTACCACAAAGGGAATTAAAACAAAGGTACGAACTCATCTCACACTAGGTATAACTTAAGTACAATAGTAGAGATGATTAGATGTAACTACTGAATCATCTTAATATATAAAGTAGCTAACCCACACAAGATTTCTGGGAGATGAACAACATAGGATCACTCGGAGCTGACCCACATAGGATCGCTCGGAGCAGACCCACACAGGATTTCTAGGAGGTGACCCACACAGGATCACTAGGAGCTGAACCATAGATGACCTCTAGGAGCTGACCCAGAAAGGATCGCTTAGTGCTGACCCACATAGGATTGCAAGGTGTTAACCCACACAGGATTGCTCTTCATTCCTCACGTCACATCCAACTGTTGGGTTCCCTCACTATGCTCGCCCATCTGTGGGAGGATCCACTCCACAAGCCACTGGTCGATACTCCAACTACTACAAAGTTCCATGAGGAAGTATCTAAAAGGACCGTCATGTCATAGAGGTCTCAATACAACAAATGGAAGGTCATTTAGATGCTCGGTCTGTGAGTTATTAGCCTTTTTGTCCGGAGCGCCCGGTTGGTTTCGTGCTCGATCAAACCTGAAAATTCCCCAAATTTATCCAAAACTCTAGTGGGTTATACCTATGGGACCGTCTAACTCCAAGGTTTTTGGTTCTACTAACGGTTCTTAAAATAAACATCTGTTTCCAAAGTTATGGCACAAGTAAAGTATAGGTTTATCTCTGGTCTAGGTCTGATCTGACCCGGTCGGACCGACCCGACCCAGACCTGTCCAGGGTCGACTCGGTTTGGGTTGACCTGACCTATGGTGTGGCCTGGCCCACTAGGAATTCTGGCAGGATGCGAGGGCTGTGTGGGGCCATGGAGGTCGTGGGTGCCACAGGGCAGCGGAGGTCGTGGGTCAGCTCGGCCGCAGACGATGGCAAGGTTGTGGGGGTGCCATGAGGGCACGAGGCGGCTTGTCCTAGAGGGTGGACGCCATGGGGAAGCTTAGTTGGGGGTGTCGCGAGAGAGTGGGGTGGCTTGTCCAGGCCTGGGGATGCTCGGCCGGGAGGGAGGAGACTGCAGGATGGCTCAGTGGTGGTGGCTCAGCCGGGAGGGTGGAGACCGCAGGAGGGTTCGGCCA
Organism: Viscum album; assembly: GCA_963277665.1. NCBI lineage: Eukaryota > Viridiplantae > Streptophyta > Magnoliopsida > Santalales > Viscaceae > Viscum > Viscum album. The sequence continues at coordinate 35,414 of CAUJRU010003559.1, forward strand.
GGGCAGATTGATCGGGAGGGTGTAGGCCGCGAGGAAGCTAAGTGATACCATGGATGGCGGGGTGGGGCAGCAGACGGTGGAGGGGGCTCGGGTGGTGAGGATGTGGGGGTGGCTCGGCCGCGGACAATGGTGGTGGCTCAGGCGGTGGCTCATCTACGGGGCGCGGAGGTCGCAGATGGAAAACCCACAAAGTGATGGGGGTATTGTGCCTTCGTCAGTGGCTGGTTTACCCCTCCTCTCTCTTCATTCGTCATCATTGTGTAATCCACCCTCTTCCATCACGAATAACACAGTAAGGAAGAATGGCATAGGGGTCGGTCCATGTTTGTTTGGCCTGCCCCCTCCACATTAGATCGGTTGCATGTGGTTCACCATTTTTGAAACAAGAACATGTATTGAAGATATTTAAGAACATCGGGAACTAAACCCCTAAATTGAATTGGTCGTTGATGTTGGCGTGACAAGGAAGTTGAAGAAGGAAAAGTGAGTGCTAGTGATTGTCGCTTCTAAAACTACGCTTCATTGTCGGGCTAACTCATCATCCGCTTCCTTGATTTCCGAAGAACATTCTTTGATGGAATTCTTTGTTGGAGAAGTGTAATCCTCCCATTATTTATCCTCTCCCCAAATCCACCAAAATTCAAAGTATCCAACATATGATTTGTTTCCCCATTTTAAATGTTGACATAATTTATGTTGGCTCCACTTAATTAATTGATGAGGTTGGAACAAAATTAATTAAAGGGGGTGGCACCATTAAAGTGGGGGAAGTTTAAAAGGTTTCCCCACACTTAAGAGGGGGTTCAATGGGGTTTATCCTTGTGTGGTCCCCACCACCATAACCTCTCATGGGAGGTTATGGCTTGGTGGTCCCCACCTCTAGATTCTCTAATGGGAGGTTTTAGTTTAGTGGTCCCCACCTATAAAACATCCACTTGGGAGATTCAAAAGAATATAAAAATAAAATGTTACACTATTTTATTTTATTTTCTTATTTCACTAATAACTGAAAAACTAACATCCACCCTCATCCTACTATGGTCGAGGTGAAGGTCTCCTTAAGTGAATACTGGCACTACAAGTTCAACGGTGCCCTCGAATTTCAATTCCGAGCTCCGGTTAAAAAGTTACAAAAACCCTCTAGAACATATACTGAACGTACCCTAAAAAAGTTCATAAATTCATTCTGGAAACCCTGGGTCTCATAATCATGCACCATCAATTTTCACAGAATCGCAAAATTCTCATTTAATTTATGAAAATTACATGGAAATTATGGGTCATTATAGGATATCTGAAGTGAGGATAACTACTCTAAAGCCTTGTTTAGCAGCTTCAAACTGGATCTCCAGCTAAGTGTATCTTCCACTACCTTCACCTTCCATGGAGAATAGAATATCTCGACGTCATAGTCTTGGAAGAGACCTAGCCAATTTTGATTACTTATCTTTAGATCTTTCTGCATGAAGATATATCTAAGATGCTTGTGGTCTGAGTAAACAATAAACCACTCGCCCATAAAGTAGTGTCGCCACATATTCAGTGCGAAGACTACTGCTACAAACTCCTTTCCATGAGTCATATAATTCTGCTTATGAGGCCTCATCTATCTTGATCCAAAAGCAGTCACTGCATCATCCTACATCAGGACGAAACTGGGTCCATTCCTTGATGAATCACAGTAACAAATGTAGTCACTGACCTCCCCCAGAATCCTTAGTATGAGAGCACTATTCATTATCTACCTTAGCTATTTAAAGATCTCCTGGAATTTCTATAATCATAGGAAGGGTTTCCCCTTATTCTTAAAGGAATTCATTGGTTCTGGTACTCTGGAGAAATCAAGTATGAACCTCCAATAGTAGCCTGGTAATCCAAGGATGTTCTGCACCTTAGTAACACTTCATGGTGGATCCCAAGAAACTACTAACTTGATATTCACTAGAGTCGCTACAACTCCATCCTCTGACATGACGTGTCCAAATAATTGAACCTCTTCTATCCAGAACTCACACATCAAGAGATTCTCATATAACTGTTTCTCCCATAGAGTGTCCAGAATTATTCTCAACTGTACAACGTGCTCTTCCGTTAACATTGTGTACACCAAGATTTCTTCTTTGAAGACCGCCACAAAGATATCAAGGTATGGATGAAATATCTAGTTCATGATCCCCATGAACACCTATCGAGCATTGTAGGCATCACCAAGAACTCATAATGGCCATACCGATATCTGAAGGTTATCTTCTGTAATGTCTCAGATTTTTCCGTGTATTGTTTTTAAATATTATATGAAATTATTACAAGCCTGGTGTGAAAACATCACATCATTCCGAGGCCCAATGATCCCGGAATGGTGGTTTGATCATATTATGTTAAGTAAGTCGGTGCTTGTACGCGGTTGTGACAGTTTCCAAATGTATGCCCGGATTAAAAATCTGAAGGCACTGTTGCATCCGGGATGACAACTTTACCTAAGAACGAGCCTAAACCCAACTGGCGAGGGTCAAGAGAAGAAGATAATTTTTGAATGTTTTTAGTAAAATAAAAATTTCAATGTTTATTTTATTTTTATGGAAACATCTGCTACAACGCAGCGATAGGGAAACCGTTTCAATATTAAATTCCATATCATAATGGAATAGAAACAACAACATGACTCATTAATGATGCAGCATAACATAACGTTGAATCATGTTTCCATTTTAAATGGTTTAAGCGATTGGTGGTTGTTGACGATGTTTTTAGAGGAAACTCTGGAAAAATTCGTGAAGCCTTGGATGAAACCATCGGCGACGAAGGACGATGAATCAAAGCTACGAATCACAATGCCAACGAAGATGAAGGATATTGACGATGACGGAAGTTCAAACCTTTTCATCAACAACCAATCCTTTACAAAAGTTATGGGTTGTTATTTCATTCTTCTTTCTTCGTTCTTGATTTAAATGACAAACAAGGATCAACCACGAACATGTTGATCTGTGGATTTGTAATTTCTTGCAGGAGGGTTTTATTGGGATGATCTTGGAGAATTAATTTCTTATTGATTATTATTTTTCATTCCAACTCTATTTAAGCCTATTAACGGGAGCGGATCAACGCCGTGATGAATGACGATGCAGGTTCGTTCATCTTTATGTTTGATTGGTTTTCCTTCCCCCATATTCTTCTTGCGCGTTCTTCGTGTTCTTTGCCTTCTTCACGGGGAGACACACTATGGATCATTGTGCATTGTTTCTACGATGCAACGATCCCAAATTGAATAATCGACACCCCAACGACCTTGTGGTGGTGCGACGACGATAGCGGATGCCGAATCAGACCGGATCGGGAAGGGTCGTTCTTCGAGCATTCTTCATGATCGAAGATTAGAGCATGTTTTCAGAGATTATTGGAGGCCCAAATGCACCATATGAAGCTTTGTGGTGTTAGGAGACCATAAACTGAAGGATTCGTGGCAATCGGACGGTCGTATCGACGATCGGGGTAGCACGGGAGGCGCGCTGGTGAAGAGCATCATTTATGGAAATTTCAAGAATACACAGCGTGTACTTTCGAAAAATGTTCCATGTAGTGCTAGCGGTGGCAGATAGGGTTTCGGGGGTCAGAGAGAAATCACACAGTGTGTAACCCTAATCACATGGCGTGTAAGACTTTCCCTGAACCTCGACTTGTATTTTGGGAAATACACGGGCACAAGATGATTTACACGGCTTCAGAACATGGCGTGTACAACATGAAAGAGGTGGCTACATGGGACTCAGCGTGTACCCAGGGGGTACACGAACACAAGATGGAGTACACGACCGTGTACTCCATCACACGGCCAGGTGATGCCAGTGACGCGGGTCTCCCCTTGTACCGATTACACGGGTTGGAGTACATCGGTTGATGACCGTGTACGGGCACATGACCAATGTACACGGGGCCAACCCCAGTCATTCGGACATGGCATGTACATCATAATACATGCTGGGTACTCAATTTTATATACGACCTGCCTTACAACATGGGCCATTGTACATGGGCAGTACCCGAGGTCAGACAACACGGAGTGTAACTTTTCTACACACCATGTAATTTTTGGAAAAATGTGTTGTCCTCCTGTTCACCATATCTTGGAGATCTTTCGTTTGGCTTAGTGACCCTTATTCTCATTCCCATAAAGGTAAGGCATCATTTCCTTCTATAAGAGTATGATCCCTTCATCAGGACTTTCTGTGATAGATTCAGTATCTCTCTGAGAGTCCCAGAGCGAGATCCTCTATCCATTCCTGACCCTATGTAGAGTCATGCATCGATGTGACCAACTCTATCAGGTATTGATCCTCTACATAGTTGTTTTATCACCTAGCTGGTGAATCCGGATGAGCCGTAGTATCCGCCATGTCCCTGGCAGTGATCCTCATCTGTGTATCGTGATCTTTCCCACTCAAGATTCTGTCTCTCGTAATGAGTGCTTCTATCTATCATGATACTTCCAACATAAGATTGTGTCTCCCGTAATGAGTGCATCTACCTCTCATGGCGGTTCATAGTGAACATTACTTCTCAGACGGACGTCATCAGAGCTACCAGACTCATGGAGTGTTTTCTCCTAGATAAAGTGCTTCACGAAATCTTCAAACTTAATCCCTAACGGTTTATAAAGCTATGTGAATTAAACCTAGACTAAGGGTATGATATTTAGGTATATATAAATTTTGTTTCACTTTCTATATGTGGACATGTACTGTGTATATCTGACCGTACCTTTATGTTGTGTACTGCTTTTTGGTTTTTGGGGTCCTCTACTGAGTATTGTTATACTCAAACCTGCATGGGCTTTGATCGCACATGTCATGTCTTGTGAAGACGAGCAACCTTTTGACAAAGTCTAGGGTAGACCGGGACAAGACCAGGATTTTCGAGTTTCATACAGGCTGAGGCATTCCTACGGCTACGAGCAGCAGTCCC
>CAUJRU010003560.1:0-40306 GCA_963277665.1 Viscum album
TTCCATAGCTCAATTTAGTTTTCTTAAATAGTTTTAGTTAAATTTAAATAGTCATTTTTAAATATTTTAATTTTTTTGGAAGTTTTAGTTAATAAACTCTTTTAAAACTCGTCTTCTTGAAAATTCTTCTTAAAAGGATATTCCTAGTGTCTACTCACATTCTCTCTATGATTCAACCCTAATCCCCACTTCTAAAGTAGTTAGTAGGTTAATAAATATTGCAAATTTCATGTTTTTTGATGTGCATTCCAAATTTATAGATCCATTTTCAGGGAGAATAGTAGTATTATGAGTTCCTCTAAAAGGGTTATTTAGGTAAAAAAAAGAGTAAAAAAACACAAAAAAAGTTCAGATCTACTCCAGGTGTTCCTTTTTTCATTTTAGGAAAAATTTCAAGAAACTAGAAGTTTAGAATGACATGGGAAACACCACACAACTACAATAAACTCCCACACTACATGACCACAATTCACGATATGAAGTATAATGATTCACCAAACTTGAGTTCTCTATGTAATCTTGTTTATTTTAATGATTATTATTCAAGTATGTGTTCTGATTCATATTCTACTACTATTTCCTACTCACCTGTTAATTCTTTTCAAAGTCAAAGTATTCCTAAGAATTTATAATTTGATAATTCATGTGAATCAAATAATTCAATAAATGAGCACATGTTGCAATCTGCTATCATTGAGATAAATAGGACGTTTGAACTTAAAAATTAATGCAATTAATTTTTTTTGTCCTCAATAAATGATATAGAAAATCAAATGACCTTATTTTTCTGACTAGCTGAATCATTTCCAGTCAATGATTCAATTTAGAGTAATTATTTTGAGGAAAGTGTAGTAGAGGATCCATTTGAACAATATTCATTGTCTAATTCTGAGGATGAGACTACTTTGATTGATCCTTCTTCCTGTCATACCATTGATGAATCATCTTCATCAGAATATAATTCTTCCAATCTAATCTCATTTCAAGAATATAAGATCTTAATCATCCACCCTATTGAGCATAATGGTCCCTGGAAATTTTTTGATTTCATGTCCCTATTTGAGTTCACAACCCATCCATCCCAAAGTGAAAAAGGACTAATGTAATGTCTATCAAATTACACCTTTTGAGGATGAAGAGGAACTTGAAATAGGACCATTTTTTACCATTATAGATTTATAATTGAGCTAATAAAGCACAAATTATCACACAAAAGAGGATGTCACTTCAAATGACATCAAATCATCTATTTCAGAAAATACTTGTGAGTCTAATTTTTTTCCAAAATGTAGACATATAAAACATTTCATGAGTTTGAAAATCATTCAGTGTTGGTGGTATATAACACTCATAACATTATAGAAATATTGGAAGAATGGTATTTCCTAGAGGATTCTGAGTATTTAGTGCCACATGTACCAATGAATAAATATGACAAGGGTGGTATAGAAGAAACTTTTAAAAAATATGTCATTATTGAAATAATAGATTCACCTACTCCAATTGAGATCAACCTAGTTACTCGATGCATAGATCATGAATTGAGTTTGAAACTAGTGGATTTACCTATGCTAGTGGTTGGTGGTAAAAATTAATTAGGATACATTGTTGACCCAGATACTGCATAAAGGATATGATGGATATAATCCAACCACTAAAAGATTCTAGTAAGGTCATTTCTTTTCTTATAAACATTCAAAGAAGTGAACTTATTTATATTTCCGCTAACACCCTTTTCACAAACTTCAATTATTTAGTGAGTTTTTATTCAGACAATGTATATTCATTCTCTTATGAGCTGGGTGATTTTAACTTCATTCCACCCATCCATTTTTCTAAAATGTTTCCATCGAGATATTATGAAGCTTGTAGGATAATTTCCTTTTCAATGAATAGATTCCACACTACCATTGATAAATAATAAGATGCATGGTATACATTTTAGTTTGATCCTGGAGGAGTTTCAACAATGTCTGGCTGAAGACGAAGTAAACTTAGTGTTCAATGGGAGGTAACCCATCATTTGTTTGTTTTCCTTTCACCACATTTAGTTTCATTTCATTTAGGTTTTTTTATAATAAAATGGAATGAATTAACCATAATCTATTTTATCCTAGCACTATAGTGGAGCTAAGTTTATTGTATACATTTTTATCATCCACAATTTTTTTATTATGGTGCGACTTCTTTGATATGATTTAGGTATTTGTTGTCCATGAGTATATTTTACAAGTATATAATTTCTAGAGCTTCATAGAATACATTAAGACTTTCCACATCTATATTATCTTACATAGATAAGTTTTTAATTTTTCCACATTTTATGATTCCAAAAGTACCATGTAAAATAACTAACTAAAAAAACGAAGAAAATTTTTAAAAAATAAAAAAAAATTAACATTCCTATCATCTTTTTAACCCAAATGAAAATGGATGAATTTATATAATATCAAAGTTGGGAATATTCCACTTGTTTCTTTAGTTAGTCAGAGCATATGATTCCTGTTTGGAATGATTTGATTCTTGATACCCTAATTTAAATGATTGATGATACTAACCCATGCTATAAAAATGATTTTCAAAATCTTGTTTATTTTTTCAACACCTATTTACACTCTTGATCATTTATGTTGTCCACCATTTTATTTCCATAACCTAGAGTATTTTTTTACCATTTTTACATCATCTCATGTTTAAAATTTTGTTGAGGGAATCTCGACCATGTTTTTTCTTCTAGAACTTGCCAGGTTTTTTCTTCAAAGTGATAGGAATTTTGAAAGTTTCAATAAAATGACTAAGGCATCTGTTTGATATTTATCCCCTTTGACCCACTAATCCACCCATAAATTTTATTAATTTTGAATCCCTTAGAAGCCATGGATAATTATTTTTAGGATGATCCATACTTGATATATTTCCCTACCCATTTATTGAATATTTTCATGATGATTTTCAATCTATATGTGGGGGAGATATTTATTCATGGAGAGATTGGTTGACGGGTAGTGAGTCATTTTATGCACATAGATTGACATTATCCCATCAATATTATACGTGTCATATTTCACAATATCGATATTCATTACTATATTTTGATATGGGAAAGTATATTCTTTTCAGTTATAAGAATGAGTACTTTTGTGGTAATTATGTGGTAGCCCTCACCTTTAGGGATACCTATAAAAGTGATGATCCCTTAATCTTGGAGATATAGAGTTTTATATATGACAAACTTCCACTAAGATGATACAAAATATTCTCTACTTGTGTACCTTTATTTGGGATTTTTTATAACATTTATTTCATGGGGTTTGGGAGCTGTTACTCACCAGTTTTTATATCCATCTTACTCGAGTGAGTTGTGTTCCTAAAAAAATTGGAAAAATAAAATAAAAAAATGGTGTGAATTTTGGATTTTTATATGCTTGGGGACAAGAAATTTTTCTATTGTGAGGGATTTATATTTTGAGGGAGACATTTGGATCAAAACTTATCATGTATTTATTTCAATATTTAATCATACAATTTATCAAAAAACTTAGTCACATATTTTTTTATGACCCACCATCCCACAACTTCATAGATATTTGAAAATAATGTGAAGCCTTCAAGATTGGTTTATTATTTTGATTTCCACCAGTGGAGATATTAAATTCATGGAAAACCTATGGTAATAATGCATTTTTAAGATAATTGAGAAAATCTTTGATCAAATGTTTTGAGTGATGAGAGTGATTGTAAGGTAGACCAAATGCTGCATGAGTGTAGGTACTTGTTTTAGAAAGACTATAAGGGTAAGGAAAACTGTTTTTGAAAATTATGATTTGAAATTAATCATGATATTTTTTAGGTAAAAGAGGTTGAAATTTTTTGAACTTGTAATTTTGATGTTTTGATTTGTCTATGGGTCCACTTGTGTATTCTTTCAGATTTTTTTTCCCAAGAGGTAAAAAGATTAAGTGTGGTGGATTTTATGTATATGGATTTCTCTTATATTTTTATAAATTTTTAACTTAGTTTTAATTAAATATGTTAACCTTTTTAGTGCTTTATTTTATTTTCATAGTTTTCTTGTGTTTTTGTTATTTTTTTAATTTTTAGTTAATTATATATTAATATTGGTTATTTATTTTGATTATTTTTTAGTAATATTAAATTATTAATATATATTTATAACACTTTTTTAAAAGTTTTACTAATTTAGTTTTATTATTAGTTTATTAACATTTATTAGTAATTATTTTAATTTTTTAATTTTAGTATTATTTATTATTAAACTTTTTATATTATTTATAATAGTAGTATTATTGTTTTTATTAGTTTTATTATTATTAAGTTAGATTAATATTTAATAGTATTACAATTAATTTTAGAATAGATTATGATTTTTTCTAAATATAAATATTATTTTATGTATTATTTTAATATATATAACCCTAGGCACACACACACACACATATTTATATATTTTTATTTGTAATAATTATTTTTTTATCTATTGTTTTTATTTTTATTATTTTTATTTTTAGTATTATATTTTATAATTTTCATTCCATTTATTTTTTTATAGGGACCGAATGAAATTGTCCAGTGCTGCAACCCTAGGATTTCTCCCGCTCTCCCCCTCTCTTTTCTGCCCATCACCCCCTTCCCCACTCTCACCCCACTGCACCCCACCCCTACCCCTCTCTCCCCACCACACCTCAATCCCACTCTCCCCAACTTCCCTTACGCACCCCCATCACTCTTTACCGGTCACTCCCCCATCCCCTTTCCCCCTTCCTGCCTGCTCCTATCCACCCTTCACCTCTATCCCCTCCCCCTTCACATGCCCCCATCCTCTCCCCCTTCACCAGCCACCCCATACCCTTTCCCCCTATCCCAAATTCCCCTTGCCCCTTCCCCTCATGACCTGCCACCCCCTTTTCCCCCCCATCCCCAACGACCCTCTCTTCACGGTCTATCTCAGCACCAGGTCATCCTCCCTGCACCACCAGTAGACCACGACCTCCACTGCACACCCACCCCAAGCCGAACGTACCACCATCCAAGGACCCACCTCATCCTCTATCTATTGAGATATCCTCACCTACTGTATGTGTAACATTGTGTTAAGTGACATTTCATTGATTGATGGAAACAAGTGATTAGTGAGATGAGAGAGTAGAACAATAAAATCGTTTTTTTGGTGGTGTGATAGTTCGATTCGACATTGTGGTGATCAACGAAGTGAAGGTTATTATTCTACGATCATCAATTACCGCTTGCAGTGACCATTACGATGACACATGCACAATGATATCTTCTCTTTATTATTTTATGTGCCATTTTTTCCTAATTGAGGGCTAATTATTTGGTGTTGGGTTGTGATAAATGTGATGACGTATTCATGTATTTAATTTATTTGCATGTTTGACTTCCTTTAAAATTAATTAATTTTAATTGGATATTTAATTAATTAATTATATATTCATTTTAATTAATTTTTATTTGGACCCTACACACCTGATTTAGTTCTCATTCATGTGATACCTAATAAGTAATCATGAGTAGGAGATCATAAGAGTGTTTATTTATCCAGAAATTGATCACGCTTATAGGAACCCGACCATAAAATTAACTTATTTTAGTGATTTTTGACTGGAATTAATTTTAATTCATTCAAAAAGATGTTTTAGGTCTAGTGTTTTAGATAATTAGTAAAAAAATATTACATAAACATTCAATATTACAAAGTAGATAAGTCTACATGCCATCCATTTTTTTATAAAACAAAAACTATTAAAATGAAACATGGGTTCTTTTCAAGACAAATCTTCAAATACTTTCATCAAATCATCTTATTTGTCCTTAACAATATTAAGACTCATGAAAAAAAAAATTAAAACTTGGGATGAGAACATAAAGCTCGGTAAGGGAAAATAAAGTAAACAATTTACATGTGATCTTGAGAGATATAAATAAGAACATGAGGACTTTCATAAAGGCATGAGAAAGGGGAATATCATAATAATAAGAACTTGGATCATAACTTGAAAATGTGGCTACAAAATTTAATTTAGACATTCATAATCATATCAAAAAGTTCTATTCCAAAGGTTTCATATCACCAAGGTTCATCCCCAATGTGTCATAAAAATTACCAAGGTTATTCACTGAGGTATCATAAAAACATATCATCTCTAGAGATTAATTTATTTACCCAATACATTTGAGAGCTATCAAAAAACACCCTTAATATGTATTTATTTTCATGTGATCCACATATATAATAATCAAATATTTCATAAATAACCCATAAATAACCTATAAATAATAAAATAAATGGGTTTCATATCAAAATCGTGATGTTTTAAAAAGTGCTTAAAAACATGATCATTATGTCATTTATAACCCACAAAAAGGGAATGAGGGATTTATGTATGTCAGTTCCAGAATAAAATATATCATTTTTATATATTTATGAATACCCATATAAATGAAATAGGTCTGGGTATTCACAAAAATATAATTAGAGAATTTATTGAGAAAAAGAGAGATATTTTGAGATGAAAATTCTGCAGCATAACGACTATGCAACATGGTTTTAGAAAACATTAAAAAGAGAAGGGAAAGGGGTCACACATTCATAAAAGAATCATAATATATTATAGGGATATGATATAATGTAAATAAGAACATTATATGGAAACATGAAAGACATACCACATAAAAGGGAACTTGACAGGAAAAGAGAAGTGGAGAATTCCCTTATGAAAATTCAGCAGCCTAATGATGTCACTTAAAAATTTAGAAAATGAGTTGATGAGAGAGAAAATGGTATATAATAACTTGTAAATAAAATGTAAATCAATAAGGATATATACTAGCATACTCCAACATAATAAAATGGAAATTAAAAGACATAACATAAAAAACGTTTTGGACTAAAAGAAGAGAGTGAAAAGTTCCTTTACCTTGAAGACTAACTTCTAAAACTCTTAGATCGGGACCTTGGTGGTTGAGGAAACCTTTTGAGGACTCATTGGGAGGTATAAATAGCATAAATTCTTGAATAATATTTTTTTAATTAAGGAAAACGAAGGAATGTGTGGGTATTTATAGCAAAAAATGAGGGAATATTTTATTAATTCTGAAGGACACCTCATTAGTGGTATTTGCAAAACCATGGGTTTTACCATGGTATTGGACACATGGGACACCTAATATCATATTTTAATCCATAAGAGTCAACCATAATCTTATCTTACTAATTAAATCATTATTACATAGTTATTATGTCATTAAACTTACTGAAAACCCAAAACTGTATTTTTACTATTCATTAAAAATTCAAATGTTTTATAAAAATCCAAAAAATGCACCCTATCCATTTTTTGATGTGTAGAATTAAAAATTGAACTCTATTTTATAAAAGTTAATTTCATTTTAAATTAAATTAAATAAATAAAATACTAATACTTAACTGATAATTTCTAAAACATTTATTTACTTATACTATGATATAATTATATCACATTACCATTTAAGATGAATAAAATAGATTTATACTTCATTAGGAGAGGTTAATATTTCATTGGTCAAATTATCATTCATAAGGGTAAAATTTATATTCCAAAGGGTAAATTTACTATTCACCAAAAAATTATTTTTATCTTATTGAACCATATTTTTCACCCTGATTACAACCATGTATGTCCAATTTTTGATAATCATTTCACAGAAAAAGTTATTTAATAATAATTTTTTCTCTATTCATAAAAAGAAACACTATTCATAAAATAATATTCATAAAATAATAAAAAATTAAAACTTCTAAAAATTCAGCCTAGATTAATTTTGACACTATTCATAACATGATGTTTTTTCCAAAATATCCTAACATCTTCATTCCTTTGAAAAAAATGCATTAACTCAAATATAACATGTCATAATCACTTAAAAAATCCATGTATAATATCAAAATTTTTAAATTACATTTATTTTAATATTTATAATATAGTTTATTTGAATCTTTCATTAAAAAGGAAATCACTACATCATCACTATTTCATAAATAAATATTTTATTTAATTTCTAGAAAATTATAAATAAAATAACATGATGTAGGAAATATTTTCAGATTTCTAATGAATATTTATAGTATAAGAGATAATTTTTATAAACCCATATAAAAAATGTAATACTTATTAAAAACATGAGTGTGAGAGAAGCTTTAAACTAGCTTCCATGGGAAGCTTTGTCCTTTTAGTTAAAGAAGCTTCTATGAGAAGCATTAAACTGGCTTCCATGAGAAGATTTGTACATTTAATTAAAGAAGCATCTATGATAATCTTTTAAATGTCTTCCATGGGAATATTAGTTCTTTCAATTTAATAATATTTTATGAGAAGCTTTATAATATCTTCCATGGGAAGCTTTATACATTTAATTAAACAAACTTCTATGGGAAGCGTTATACCAGCTTCCATGGGAAGCGTTATACTAGCTTCCATGGGAAGCTTTATCCATTTAATTAATGAATCTTATATAAGATGATCTAAACTAGATCATCCAATAAAATTATGACATGTGTTAGGGTAATTTTATAATTATATTTTTACCATTAATTACTTGATTTACCCTTAACTACAGTAATTACAAATAATTACAGATGTCAAAAAATAAATGATACTTATTTAAAAAAAATTGGGACTTTTTATTCCAAATATAGAATCCATTTTTACAAATTCAAAACACAAAATTTTCCATAATTAATTTAAAATTAATTTCCTTTTTCAAAATGATAAAATTGGTTTTTTTTAAAAAGTAATAACTATCAAAATATTGACGTGCATTTATATCTAATTTCAATGTGAAATTACTTACAATGAACAAAATTGGATTAAATGATAAAAATATATTCAATTTATACTTTAAAACAATTCAATAATATAATTTAACCATATAAATTATCTCTATGGAAAAAGTTGTTTTCAATCAAAATGTAGTATATTTTTACTATTCATCAAAACAAGATAGTTATCAGAAAAATTTCAAAAATTAATATAAAGTAAATTTTGATGTATGTATTACAAAAAATAAGTTTATTTTGTTAAATGTAACATATAAATTTTATAAAAACTAAATTTAAAAAGGGTTCTCCATCAAAAGGCGGTAAAATTGCATTTTAAGAAAATACTACTTTTATCTGAAAAATTAAATTTATTCTTATATCATATCTAGAAAACATATAAGATAAATTTAAAACAATAAATTGAATATATAACAAATAATTTTCATTAAATACAAATCCATAAAGAGTGATATTATTTTATTAACACAATTATTCTCTTTTTAAAAAGTATTTCATAAAAAAACATCTTATATATTTAATTGGTGTTTATTTCCATTTCTAATAAATTTGGTAACCAATGAATCATTATTAAAAAATGTGTAAATCATATTTTCATAATTAGGTTGATAATATTAATTCCATTCATTTTAATGGTTAGGTTATAATGGTTACATTTAAATAATAATATTTAATTCGTTAAGAACAAATTCAATTTTTTGGATAAAAGAAGTATTTTTAAAAAAGTGCAGTTTTGTTGCCTTTTAATGAAGAACCCATTTAAAATTTAGTTTTTAACACTTTTATATATTTTATTTGACAAAATAAACTTCTTATTTGGAATCAAGACATAAAAATTTACTCTGGTTGAATTTTTGGTATTTTTCTGATAAAATCAATATTTTAATGAACAATGAAAAATACTGCATTTCAATTCAAAACTACCTTTTCATATAATTGATTTATATAGTTAGATTATCTTTTATATTGGTTTTAAAGTTTAATTGGATTATTTATTTTATCATTTAATACAATTTTGGTCATTATAAGTAATTTCACATTTAAATTGGACATAAACACATGTCAATCTTTTGATAGTTTTTACTTCTTAAAAACTCACTTTCTAGTTTTAAAAATAGTAATTAATTATAAATTAATTAATAAAAAATATGTGTTTTGAATTTTAAAAAATGGATTCCATATTTGGAATCATAAGGTCCAATTTTTTTAAATAGGTACCTTTTATTTTTGGACATTATGAATATTAACTTCAATAATTATTTTTATTTACCATGGTTAAAGAGAAAATTTGGTAAATAAGGGTCAAAAAATAATATTATAATAATATAAAACAACCCTAAAACATTTTCTAATCCTATTGTATGATTCTTGGGAGACCAAAAAATTCTTAGTCTGAAATTTTGGAATTTGAGAACTACTTGGGTGTGAAAATGACATGTTATAATAATTAATTTAAAGTAAAATGAAATATAACATAAACATGTTTCTTTTTAATAAAACAATTTTATTTTGGTTTATATCAATGATATATTAGACTAGAAATATTAATTATAAATATAGAATTTTTTCCTACACCATGGTAGTTTATTTATAATTTGTAGACATTAAATAAATAAATTTATTTATGAAACAATAATGGTGCAATGATTACCTTATTAATGAAATATTCAAATAAATGATATTATAAATATTAAAATAAATGTAATTTGAAAAATTTTATTCCATCCAATTTTTTTTTGATGACATTGAAATGTGATGGATGAGTTAATGCCTTTTTTTCGAAGGAATCAAGTTATTAAGACTTTAACAAAAATCAATTACTAATTAGTGTCAAAATTGACATAAATGAGTTTTTAAAAAAAAATACTATTTTATTAAGTGATATAATATTCCTAAAAATATAATATTCATCAAAATGACTTATATAATGTTAAAAATTTAATTAATGATTCACTTGAGGTTTTATTGTCATTTTACAGTAACTATAGTAACCATATATTATGAAAATACAAGAAGACATGGTAAGAGTTAATGTTTTTAACTAAGGGTTAAAGCTAAAAGATAAGGTTAATTTTGTGCCCCAAACTTGTCTAAAAACTTTTTGAGAATATTTATACCCATAAGCATCTTATATTTTTCATAAATTAGTTTGGGACCATTAGAACCCAAAAATCAATTTATAATAAATTAATATTTAAAGACTTTCCTAAAGTTCCCTTCACCTCTCCTATAAAAAAGAACCTATCCTTCTCTTTTAATCACAAATCCAAAGCCCTTTTTCTCAGCCAAAATCTACCCAAATATCCTCCCATATTCCCTAACTTCATTCTAGAGGCCACACTTTGGTAAGAAACCCATCCTATGGAGACCATTGTGCAAATCAAATTGATATACTCGAAAAAGAGTTAATTGTTTTATCACATCTTTGAAAATTCTTTTCTTCTTCTACTTCCTCTCCTTATGTTGTTACCTTAATAAAGTAATAAATCTAGTATAATTTACATGATTATATGTTATTATAATTATGGTACAACATTATACCTCCTTTTATCCATCCTATGAATAAAAATATCACCATGCATACGTATGTATAGATTTCCGTCTCCACGCCGTGGTGTAATTTTTTATTCAACAATACTTAATTTGGATGGGTATAATGATAATTATAACGGATATAAATAATGAATATAACATGATAATTATTTTTATAATTAATATACCATCAAATTCCATACTAGTTAACCATTAAGTGAATGATATTTTCACTCATGCGTATGTACGACCTACCGTCTCCACGACACGATGAGATTCATTCTCCATGTTAACCATTCAAGAATGATTATAAAGTTTATATAATAAACAATCATGAAATATATGATATAATAATTCTACTGTATTTATATATATATATATTTCATTTACTTTCTTCCATTAAATTCAATAAGGAAACCGAAATAGCCTTCATGCGTATGTACGACCTACCATCTCCATGAACAATGTATTCTACTTCATTTATCTATCTATTATATATATTTCTATACTGAATATTTGTGATATATAAATCATTTTTTACATTATATATTTAATTAAATCATGATCTAAGTAATAAGATCATGTATAACAAGTCAAAACATGTACGATAAATAAAACTATTATTTCCCAAAACGTTGATGTAACGCATCGTGTATGCTATTAAACATAGTGTTTCTTTCTTAAAGATTAGGATGTTACTACCTGTGTGAGAGAATCATAAATCAAATGCAATTTAATTCCAAATAAATAAATATATTAGTTGAAAAAGTATTATTTTTTGTGTTCTCTCCTTCAAACTTGCATGAGGATACCTAATAAGTGATATTGTGCAAGAAAACCCGATGCGGATAGATACTTAGACATTGTGAGAAATGGGTAGTGGTATTTCACCAAGTGATTCAGTGATACAATGATGCATAAATTATTTATCAGGCCAGATAACAAAATGATGGATGATTTATGTGAAAATTAAAATGCATCCTAACATCATAGAATAAGATTTGATAGTATTTTGATTAAATTTAGAATCGACGATAATTGAATAAATAGATATTCATTTTTGGGAATTAAATAATTGGAATTGAATTCACATGAATGGATGTCCCAACTATGAAACTTCCATCTCCACTAGTTTCTTCTATTTCTCAATTTAGTCTAGTTAGATAGTTTTAGTTAAATTTAAATAGTCATGTTTAAATTGTTGAGTTTTTTTTGTAAGTTTTAGTTGTTAATCACTTTTAAAACTTGTCTGATTGATCATTATTATTTGAGGATAATCTTAGTGTCTACTCACATTATCTCTATGGGTCGACCATACTCGCTACTTCTACAGTAGTTAGTAGGTTAATAAATATTTCAAATTGCATGTGTTGCAATGTGTGTGCTAATTATCCTTTTAATTTTTTCCTTTCTCGGTACTTGGAAAAAAATATAATCATTTTTACAATAAAGAGGTAATCCACCATTTAATGAATGAATGAGAACATTAAATCCCATTGAAACTACACTAATAGTAATAAATAGAAAGTTGTATAATGATGTAACCAAATTCTAGATTGCTACATAGCCAAATATCACATATTTGAATTCACGTACCTAAATTGATCCATGTAATCGTTCCTCACATAGCCAATTTATCCACATAGACGAATTTGTTTAAGTATTCTTCACATAGCCTAATTTCTTTATGTAGTCTTATTTTTCATGTAGCCATTTTAATGTAGTAGAAATAATCACATAGCCATCTGAATTCACATAGCTGATTTCACCATGTATCCAAATCATGTAGCCAATTACTCTATATAACTGATTCATGCAACTTATTGATCTATATATGTAAATGTTCATGTATGTGATTCATCAATGTAGGTGATTTATACATAGCTAATTTTAGGACATAACCATTTTATGTAGTCATTTTCTTCACGCAGAAAATTGACGTAGTTGATTGCTCAATAGAGTATGATTCCTTATGTATCCAATTTTCTATACTTAGGTAGATTTCAATAGACTTTCGGTAATTATAGATTTAATAACTAGATGACTTAGATAATGATAAAACCTAATGAACACACTTAAAAGAGAAAATAATCTATAATATATGAATAATATTTTAGATCATAAAATCACAAAGTACATGGGATATGTTGGAACAACAGTAGTAGTCCAAAAATCACCCCCTTTTTGTTGGACATAAAATCCATAAGATATTAATCATAAAGTTATTAAAATTATTGTACAAGATTCTATAGAAAAATAAGTAATATAGGTATTGATTTTAAAATATCATGTTGGTCCTTTTCTTCTCACCCTTAATGAGACACATATTCCACTTTAGTGGTCTCCCCATTTTTATTAAATTTAATTTTGGGAAAACTTATCCCCCTTTTCTGTCATTAAAAATGAAGGGTAATGACAATGAAAAAAACTATTAATTTAACACTTATTAGTATGAAATAATTAAGTATAGTGCTAAAAAACAATTTAGAATTATGGAAAGAATGAAATTAAATAATCAAAATAAATAAATTAAAACATTAAATTAAATAAATCACTAAAAAAATCATTATAAATTAATAAATAAGTATTTCATTGAATATAAATAAGTATACAAAAATGCATTCAATCAACATCCTCAAAAATATATATAAAAAAAACTAGTCAGAATACTTAGGATTATGGAAAGGGTAAAAATGATAATGAGTTTTTTGTGGAGGAAACCTAAAAGTATGAGAGGTTTTAGTGGTAGTTGGAGATCCATCATCGAAGGTTGCACTGACTTCCCAATCTTTATAGTAGCATGGATCTAAATTCCAACAACTAACTTGTCACTCGGAATCTGAGTAGGCTAGCTGAAGATTCTCTCATGATGTCCTTCTTCTATACTTAAATCATATGAACCATCAATAGAAAAGGGTAACTTCCTTTTGGTGGTCTGAAGAAGTACCACATTGAATTGATCATTCAGTAGAAGGAGCCGCATCAACCTTAGATTTCTGTTTTTTTATAGATCATGGTTACACAAAAAAAAATCCTCCCTTTTTGGTACCTCTAGAGGTATATGGAGGAGATGAGAAAATAAATCTTATTTCTCTAATATATAATATAAAATCTACACATATTTCAATCCTTTTGATGATATATGACTTGCAGAACTCTAGTATTTCATTGGATTCTTATTTATGAATCTAGGAAACTGAAGATTTTCCATTATTAAAAATCCATATGAAATATTAAATCTAGATAACTAAGAATCTATGAGGTTAATTTACTAATGGAGTAGGATGAGAGGTAGATGAACCAGATATAATATCTAAATATAGGTTCTTCAGAATTTGATCAACATAACTTTTTTAAACAAGTCAATCTTCCATTCATAGACTACACTTTCCTTTCCAAAACCAGTTATCTAATCTATTATAGATTTAATTAATTCCTAGGAAACACTTATAGGAGGACGAGACACAAGATAATTAACAATAGAAACATAAGTAAAAGGTGTAACTAGAGTAGATACATTATCATAATCTGGTTGTAATGTAAGTAAAAACATCAGAGGCTATAAAAAACAATCTCTTTCCATATAGCAGCAACTAGAACTATTAAAGTTTACATATAATCTAAAGAATGAGAATCCTATTTAAGGTATAGTCCTTTAACTTACTTATAAACCTTTACCAGTTGTTCTATTATTCTCTAATTATTTCTAGTTACTAGACAAAGTGACCTAGAAACCATTCTATGTATATCTTTAGAAACTTCCAGGATTTTCTTTAGCTTTCCACCATATTATTCATGATATCCCACCTTGTCATTTCAGGAAATTTAAATTCCAATATTAAGATTTATAATAGATTCTATGGTGTCTTGAAACTTGGATGAAATATCTCTTTTGAGTTATTTCAAAATCACTGGTGTGAGAAAATCACACTGAAGACATTGAATCTAAGATGATGTAGAATTCAACTTAGAAAGCTTCTAATCAACCCCATTCCGAATACCAAAAACCATTGAGGGTACTAAGTTAGAAACTATGGTAGCTGGTTAAAACCTCTTAAGGAATTAATATTGGCTTATCACTACACATCATAAAGTGTGAAGCTCTCCTATATCTCAGAATTGAAACTTTGAATCTCATCCACTGCATTTTGAGACAAATCAGATTGAACCAAATGAATATTTTGAATCATCTACCTTTGAGATGAAGCAAGAACACCTAGTTTATTGAATTATAACTTTTGAGCACATAATTTCATAATTATATCTACTTGAGCTTCCAGGTTTAAAAAACTTTTAGTATTTACTTCAGAAGAAACTGATTTCATATTAAGCAGTGGTTGAAGATTTTTGATCAAATTAGTTTGGGTTTCTACCACCCCAATTTTTTTTTCAAAGTCAAATCTTGATAAAGAGATCTCCTTGATTTTTATGATCTCATACTTATAGGATTTTATATCTTTTATCAAATCATCACAATCTTCTATGAAATTATCAAAATTATTCATTAGATCAAAGGAAAAAATATTTTATTTCATAACTATTTGAGAATTTAGTTACAGAAGGTGCATCCCCATGCACATAAGGAGGAGGTATTGAAATATGTGGTGTATGAGAATGATTAGTAGTCTTCAAAACCACATAAATATATATATATCTCCACCAGAAGGTGATATAGAAATAATTGGATCAACTATATGATGTTCAACTATAGCTTTAGGTCTTCCTTTATCATCTAACACTCAAAGAATAGTTTCATCTAGCCTTTAATTAGGAACTACAATAATTGTATTAACAACTTGATAAAAATGATGAACTAAATCAGAAAATTCAATAACTTTAGCTCCTTTCCTCTAAATAGAAGCTTCCATAGCAAAACTAACCTTTGGAAATTTGACCTGTCAACTACTGTCTTTTGCACATCCCTAGCAGGAACCATCTTAATTAGTACTAAATACCTAGGTGATAAGGTTTGGGATGGATCCCTCTGAGCCACACCTTCATGTCCAACAGGTTTCAAATAATTTGAATTTGTGTCCCAATAATAGATAATAGTCTTCAAAAGGAAAACTAAAAGATTATTACTCTTATATAATTTCATTTCTTCTTCCTCATTGAGATCCACCTTCTTCTTCTTTAGAACCAGGGATATAATCCTACCATATGGATAATAATTCAAATTACCTTTTCCTTTACAATAATGATACATAAACTAAATCATATACCTTAAAAGATTTACCTTTAGATAATTGATTAGGATATATAAGATATATATATATATCTTGAAATAATACCATTTCCATTTAACCTACTCTCTTAGAAATCCTAGTCTAGATGAACTAATAGAGAACCTTCTATTCAGGCTCTAAATCCTTTACTGTCTACTTCTCAAAAGCTAAGGTTCTAAAATGAAACTTGAAAAATTCATTTGGTCTTACTGAACTCATAAAAACTAGATTCTAGATAAATTTAAACTCCCACTCATATGGAAAATGAAGGATTTCATCCAACTCCACTAATGAAACTAGCATAACTTTCCCATTGACAATCAATGTTAGGATATCCTTGGTTTTAATGAACTGGAATTCTGAATTAATGATAAAATCATTTACTTATTTTTCAAAAAATAAACCATATTTATTTAAAAAAACAAACTCCCAACCTTGAAACTAAAGAACCTTCTTCAGAAACATCTTGGTAGTCTTTAACTAATCCATATCGATAGCATTTCTAGCAAGAAATATGTGTGGTGAACCACTTCCTTTTGATTTCTTAAAAGAAAACAATGCTTCAATCATCTCTACCCTTGGAATTTCCCATGGTAGATAGGTCTGTTTGATGTCGAACGACGATCAAGAGGTAAAGGGTGACCATTCTACATCTAGAGGGTGAAATTTAGGTGAAGAGAGAAAGGGTTGAGGTCCGAATAGAATTTAGTTCATGGGTCTGATTCTAAAATGGATTACATACCTGATTTGGGATTTGGTTTGATTCTAAATAAAAATAAATAAAATAAAATAGAATCTAAAATAATGAAATGTATTTTTTAAAAGTAAAACATTTAAATAATGAATCAGAATAGATTAAAATAATTTCCATAAGGTATTAAAATAAAAAATTGACAATATAATGAAAAAATTAAAAATTAAATAAATAAGATAAACTCACCTTATTTAAATTTGAATAATCCCAAATCTCTCTTAATAAAATAAAAACAATCACACATAAGGGGCTTTGTAAAAATATCTACTAACTGGTTCTCAATAAATATAAACTCAATAATAATATCACCTTTCTGAGTGTGATATCTCAATAAATTATGCCTTAAATATATACAATTCATTCGAGAATGATTTATCAGATTCTTAAAATATCGATAGAACTAGTGTTATTACATTTGATTGATATTTGATTATAATTGAATCCAAAATCCATTAAAACATGTTCCATCCACAAAACATATTCACAACAACTACCCGCAACTATATATTCTGCTTCATCTATAGATAATACAACAAAGTGTTGTTACTTACTATACCAGGATACTAGGTATTTACCGAAAAAATAGGCAGTTATTGAATTACTATTCATATATATTCTACAACCACTGAATTCAGCATCAAAACACGATGTTATATAAAAATCATAAGTTTTTTTTTGAAAAAGTATGGAAAGTGAAATTGTTCCTATTAAATATCTTAAAATTAGTTTAGCATCTATTAAATGAGGTTCCTTATGATTTTCATGAAATACAGCACATAGAAATATTTTAAAAAAATTTTTTGGTCAACTATTAGTCAAATATAGTAGGCCCATAATTATTCCTATATAAATCTTGTTGTTAACTAGTTTCCTAACTTCATCCAAGTTAGGCTTTTCATTAGATCTCATAGGAGTAATATATACCCTACCATTTTGTATTCTAAACCTTTTAATTAAGTCAAGTATGTATTTGTTTTGATTTAGAAAACTCCCAAAATATTTTGGATGAATCTGAATAGTTATAAAACAATTTAACTCACCCATATTACTCATTAAAAAAAATTCACGATTTTTGGAAATTCATTACATAGTTTTTTTTTCTGTAGAACCAAAAATCACATCATCAAAATATATCTGAACTAATAAAATATTTTAATATTAAGTTTTTTTTGAAAAGAGTAGGATCGACCACTCCCATTGAAAAACCATTTTATAAAATAAATGAACTTAAACATTCATACCAAGCTCTTGATCTTTCTTAAGGCTATAAAGATATTTGATAAGTTTGAAAACTGAATTTGGAAAATGATGATTTTCAAAACAAGGAGGTTGTTCCACATGAAATCCCTCGATAATAAAACCATTTATAAAATAATATCTTACATACATATAATATAATTTTAAATTCATGCGTGATACATTGGCTAGGATATTCTTAATGGATTGTAATCTAGCTATTAGTGAAAAGGTACCTTCATAATTTGTACCTTTATCTTCATTATAACCTTTAGAAACTTGTCTAGAATTATTCTTAGTGACGACACCATGATCATCCTTCTTATTCCTAAAAACCCATCTTGTTCTAATAACAAGGTAATCATAGTGTCTATAAACTAATTTTAGAGACCCTAAGCTTAACGTACATGGACATTACATTA
Source organism: Viscum album (assembly GCA_963277665.1). Lineage (NCBI taxonomy): Eukaryota > Viridiplantae > Streptophyta > Magnoliopsida > Santalales > Viscaceae > Viscum > Viscum album. The sequence continues at coordinate 19,024 of CAUJRU010003560.1, forward strand.
CTTTTGCGGAATACTTAGTACATAAAAAAAACACACACACAAGGACCCTAATAGTTTAGTGTCTTTGGAAACTCGGAATATAATCTTCTAATCATGGTGAAAGATCTTCAAAATATCCCATAAATATCTTCCCTTTTTTTTACCTAAAACATTTCTTTATATCCTGGGGAAAATAAAACATAAAAGGGTGAGCTTAAATGCTCAGTAAGGGTAAACAAAAGAAATATCAATCACATCATATTCATAAGAACATAACATTTTGGAAATCTTAACCTGCAAAAGAGATCATAATATCATTACATGGGATAAATCATAGTAGTGAAATGTAATCCCAATAATCAAACCTAAAACATGAAACTTTGTGGCATACACACATAATCATAGAGAATCATTTCTTATTAGGAAAGACTCATTACCAAGACTATCTTAGTGGACAAAGTCCATTTCTGAACCTAGTTCACTCCTCGTTTCAGTTCTGTTTCACTGATTCGGTTTAACCTGCCGTTCCAGCCATGTCTATATCATGAGATATAAAATATTTACCCAATGATTTGGAGGGAGATATAGGTACCACCCATCTCATAATGATACCATTCTTATGTGTGCCACAAAATTATAAACCATACATCATAACATAACCCATGTAATAAAAATGGGATTCTTAAACATCATGACATCATAAAACAATTCATATAAGATAAAGGAATTCATAAAAATAATTCCATCACAACATAATCAAATCAATTTAATAATAGGGATATAAACAGAACCCTATATTATCTTAGATGAAAAAATAATTTTGATAAAACACTTGAACTCCATTCTTGAGGAAAATATCCTTTCTACTTTTAAAACATTTTTCCTTTCATAACATGTCATACAATTTTAAACTAAAAGAAGTTTATTAAAAATAAACTTGAAAACTTGTAAAGTAATATTCTTGGAAATAATGATTTAAAAATCCATTCATTACGTATAAGTTAAAAAAACATTCTTCTCATACTTTTGTCGGAAAAGTCAAAAAGTACCTCGTACAAAAAACGACAAAAGATTCCTTTCATATCTTTTACTAAAAACTCACCGAAGGGTAAAATTGGATTTAAAAAATTGTAGGTTGATGTAAATAATATTACATATTGAGGAAACATGGATGTGGATGATAAAATACACCCCAGTAAATACCAAAGTATAAACAATCTCGGATAAAAATGAGATTGTGATATTTCCCTTACCTTAGGTCCGATTTGCTTCGTAAGTGTCCGAAACTCCTGTATAATGATTTAAATAATGTCATTGACTTATTCCAGAATCCTAATAATTGTTATGATATCATATATGGTTCATGTATGACTTTATATTACCCGTTCGTTTGTAAATTCCATGTTAAAGAGCGTTTTGGGTAAAATCGTTTCATTTGTCGTCTGTGTTTTGACTTGTAATTATTCATATGATTACTTAGATCATGATTACTTAATTAAAGAATATAAAACATTATTTATATATAATATATATTCAGAATATAAATATATATAATAGATCAGTAAATGGAAAGAAGTACACCGTTCATGGAGATGGTAGGCCGTACGTACGCATGAACGCTGTTTTCGTTTCCTTATTGAGTTGAATGGAATTAAGTAGATGACATACATATATATATACATATAAATACAGTATCATTATTATGAAATATATTTCATTATTACTTATTATATATACTTTATAATCATTCGTGAATGGTTAACATGGAGAATGAACCTCATCGCGTCGTGGAGACGGTAGTCCGTACGTACGCACGAGCGATGATATCGTTCTCATGATCGTGGAATTGTATTGGAGTGTATGTATACTATTTCAGAATAAATATCACTTTAAAATAATCATATATAGTCATTATGTACACCATTATACCCATCCAAGTAAGGTGGTGGTGGAAAATAGATTACACCACGGCGTGGAGACAGTATTCCGTACGTACGCACGCACGGTGATTTCATTTTCTGTAGGATGGATAGATGGTGAAATAGGGTTGTTTCATACTTATAATAACATATCAGTATATAATTGATAATTATTTTATTACGTAATAATGAAACAACCTAAGAAGAAGAAGTGGAAGAAGAAATAAAGTTGAAAGAATCGGTAACGGACATTACCTCTTCTTTGAAGCGCCTCTTTGAGTCCTCCTCTTAGGGCACTAAAATTGGTCTTTAAAGAAGACCAGGACCTCTCGGATGTTTCTAGAGAAGTGTAGGAGAGAATTTTTCAGGTGTTGGCCGAGCTTGAAGGCTCAAAGTGGTGTGAGGAAGAGAGGGAGGAGGTGCCCTTTTATAAGGGAGGAGAGGGGAACCTTTGGAATAAATAAAAATATTATTTTATTATAAAGTCATATTCGGTTTTTAATAGCTCCAAATTGAGTTACTTCAAAGATAAGGTGGGGATGGGTCGAAAGCCTCTCATCAAATAGAATTTGGACAAGTTTAGTTTACTATTTTAACCTTATCATTTAGTTTTAACTTTAAGTTAGATAATTTTACTTTTACCGTGTCTTTTTGTGTTCTTACACTATAAGGTTAATAAAATTACTATAACAAGCCAAAAGAACCCCAAGTTGTTTATTATATATATATATAACCTTATATAAGTCATTTGGCCGAACCTTATATTTTTAGGAATAAAATAACAATTAATAATATAATATTTGTTTTAAAAACTATTTTATGTCAATTTTGACACTATTTAGTAATTGATTTTTTGTGAAAATCATAACAGAATTATGAGTTCAAAACAAGTGTCTTAAATCAATACTAACATGTCATAGTAACCTAAAAAATTAGTGGAATTCATAAAAAGTCTCAAATTACATTTATTTTGGTATTTATAACATCAATTATGTCAATATTTCATTAATAAGATAATTACTGCATCATCATTGTGTCATAAATACATTAAATTATTTAATGTCTAAAAATTAAAAATAAAATACAATTATGTAGGAAATAGTTTTATCTTTATAATGAATATTTATAGTCTAATTTATTTTATGTATAACCCTATATTAAAAATTATCAACTTATTAAACTTTGATTTTAACTATTTTAACCCTTCTTTAAATAAATTAATAATAAATGTCCTAATCTAAACCAAGTGGGCCTAAATGGTCATATTTTATTCCTAAGGTTGTTTTTGGTCTAATTATACTTATCCAATAGAATTAGGACAAGTGTTAGGGTAATAATAATATCATTTTTACCCTTAATTACCCTATTTACTTTTAACCGTGGTAAAAAGGGTAAAAAGTTAATGTTCACCAAAAAATATTTTCATCTCATTGAACCAAATTTTACTTACTGAAATCAACCGTGTCTCTCGTATTTTTGAAATTCCATTCACATAAGCGGTAAAATTAAGTTTTATGTAAATTTGGAAATTCTCCTAGGAGGTGGGTAAAAGACGGTGAAAAGTACAATAAAATTTTTATATATCTAAAATTATTATAAAATGACTCCAATGAATTAAATTGAAATTATATAGGTATTATGTATCAATTTTGACTGAAAATAAATTTAAATAAAATAAATAATTATTTAAATAAAAAGTCGGTTTTTAAATAGTAACCTAGTGTTTTCACTATTCATCAATAATTTAAAGTTTTCAGAAAAACACCAAAATTTCACCCTAGCCTAATTTTGATATTCTGAATCCAAAAATGAAGTCCATTTTGAAAGATAAAATTTATAAAATTTCAAAAAGTGGGTATTACTATTCATAACGGCTAGTTTTTATAACATATCGTTGTCTATCGAAACTCGGTATTGCGTACAACACACGCTATCATGGAAGGTCGCGATTGCGTGTAGTGCAAGCCAAGTCAGGGATGCGTGTTGTGCAATCTCCTTTTGGTGTAGCGTACAACACAAGACATTAATGAAATTAAAAAGAATATTTTTCATAAAATCTCGGGGTGTTACATTCTACCCCCCTTAAAATGAATTTCGCCCTCGAAATTCGTCAGGGTTATAAATGGTTTACTACTAAAACGTTTCTTTAATAGAAACCCACATCGTAAAAAGGAATACCAAAACCAATCTTTAAAAACAAAAGAATGAAACATAACAGTTACCCAAATAAACTAATCACTGGGTTTCCACATAGGTGAAAATATGGATATGGAAGAGAAATCTAACCATCATGTTCTGATGGAGGGTGGTAGAGAACATGGATATGAAAAAGCTGGCAATCACAAATCCATATATTTGTGATGATATAAGGTACCATCTGATTCATCGAATATAAGGGCACTAGGACAACATTTTTGGTTTTCAATATCATTTCCCGAAAGTTGAAAAATTTGAATTAGAAGAAATACTTGCTTGATTTTGGGTACAATCTCACTGTTTTTGGTGCTTTGAACAATTTCCACTTCATATCTTAAATAAATGAAGTTGAATTTTTCATTTATGAAGTGTTATCAGATCATGTGATAGAATGATGAGTCATTCAATCTATTTCAAACAAAAGGTTAGAAAAAGTTATCAAATATACATAAGTCCATCTATGGTGAGGTTAATCTAATACGATTCCAAAAATGAACTTATACTTCATATATCATACCGCGTAATAAAATAAAACTAGTTTTTATTAACCAGGGACTTCCTGTAGGCCAGTGGTAGGCGATAAAGGCCAGTCGCACTTCAGTTGTGGGTTTGATTCCCACAGCTTTGTCCGACACGATGGGTTGTCGCCCGTCCTGCTGGTTGTCCTTTTTCTAAAACTATATTACTATAACATCCCATCAATAATATCGAAAAAAAGTTCTAGCCTTAAACAATACTAACTTATGTCCAACATAATCCATTCCAATCTTTAGGGTTATCTAAAATACTTCGGTCCAAGCTCATAGTATAAAGAAAATGATTACTTGAAATGTCACATAACAATCACGTGAATGCCATCATTTATCCCCCATATATAATAATATATATCTTGTTGGTCAAATTAAAAACATGTGAATACCTTAATCATGTATTCTCTTGAAGAATGAATACCCATTGAACCTTAGTGAAAACATGAATGCAGTTAAAAGTTAACACTTTCCACATACCAAAATCCTCAAAATTCTTTATACTCAAACCATGATATCACTTAGTCCTTATATCAATCATGATCTCATGAATACAATCAAACATCTCATTATCTTCTTATCCCTTCATTATGCGCATACCATCTGCTTACCAAAAATATCTCAATCACTTTCCATGGTTACCGGTACCATAAAATTATTGAAAACCATAATAGACCAATACATAAATATTCCAATATTCCACGATACTGTATAAAACATTATTTTGGAATTCCATTACATAAACACTTAATCATTCCACCACATCGTTGTCATATTCAACATCGCCAATAGTGATCGCATGTGACTTCCCTTTGTCCTTTGCCTTAAGTGGTTGCTCATGTCGATCGTCATTAACCCTTGGATTAGGGCATTGATTAGCATAATGCCCCATTTCATTGCACTTGAAGAATTGAAGTGTTGTTGGTGTGTTTTCTACAGTCTTTTATTTATTCACTCCATTAGCAACCATGTTTCTATTACTTCGACACTCAGCTGCTCGATGACCTTCTTTTCCACACTTAAAACATTTTCTATTCCCTTTAAGACAATATCCACCATGCTTCTTTCCACACTTTGATCATAAGGAAATATTCATCTTCTTTTCACCATTATTTTAAGATTTCTCCTTGAACTCCATCTTTTGTTTCTTGTCAAAACCATGAGATGGATATATAACACCAACTTCCATTTCTACCTTAATAGCACATCGCACAATTTCTTCATAGCTACTGAAGTCTCTTATAGCTAATTCCCTTCGAAGATTTGGTTTTAATCCACTGAAGAATTGATCAACTTTACTTTCAAGTTGGATGATAAATCCAGATGCATACCTTGAAAGCCTTGTAAAATTTGCTTCGTATATACCACAGATTCATCATACTTTTTCTTTAGTTCAAGAAAATCCTTCTCCATCTTTGTTCGAAGAATACGAGGGAAGTACTTATTGAAAAATAAGTTCTTGAACTCATCCCATTCCATGGACTCAATTTCATCTTTTGGCCTCGTATTCTTGATAATATTCCACCGTTGATCAGCATCACCTTCCAAACGATACACTGCTAAGATGACTTTATCATGTTCAGAACATTGAAGAACTGAAAATATCTTTTCAGTAGTACTGATCCATTGTTCAGCAACAAGTGGATCAGAAGACCCACTGAAAGAAGGTGGACGTTGCCTCATGAAGGACTCAATAGAATATTGTTCCCTTCTCTGCTCATTTGGAAGTCCAGAATGATTCATAGCTTGTGTAAGTATAGAAATAAGATTTTCACTCTATCTCCCATAACATTTGTTTGTTCAGGAGGACAATCATTGCATTGTCTATTACATTGATCAACACGGTTCTTTCGGGTTCCAGCCATCATCTAAAACCCAAAAAGAATAGCGTGAGAGGAAAAAATCACGCTAGGGAAAACAACATAATAAAGGGGGAGTACCTTCAATATCTAACATATTGGGTTACCGTAATTCTAGTACTATAACCTATACTTATACTTAACCTTGGGGACATCCCTAAACAAACCTTATAAATATCTCTAGGGATCTCACTAAAGTTCTCACATCCTAGTTTCCAAAGGTTGGCTGAACCTTTCCTATGATACCAACTGTAGATACCTGAAGCTTAACGTACATGGACATTACATTACTTTTGCGGAATACTTAGTACATAAGAAAAACACACACACAAGGACCGTAAAAGTTTAATGTCTTTGGAAACTCGGAATATAATCTTCTAATCGTGGTGAAAGATCTTCAACATCTCCCATAAAGATCTTCCCTTTTTTTACCTAAAACCTTTCTTTATATCCTGGGGAAAATAAAACATAAAAGGGTGAGCTCAAATGATCAGTAAGGGTAAACAAAAGAAATATCAATCACATCATATTCATAAGAACATAACATTTTGGAAATATTAACCTGCAAAAGAGATCATAGTATCATAACATGGGATAAATCAGAGTAGTGAAATGTAATCCCAATAATCATAAATTAAAACATGAAACTTTGTGGCATACACACATAATCATAGAGAATCATTTTTTATTAGTCAAGACTCATTGCCAAGACTATCTTAGTGGACAAAGTCCATTTCTGAACCGAGTTCACTCCTCATTTCAGTCCTGTTTCACTGAACCGGTTTAACCTTCCATTCCAGCCATGTCTATCTCATGAGATATAAAATCTTTACCCAATGAATTGGAGGGAGATATAGGTCCCACCCATCTCATAATGATACCATTATTATGTGTGCCAAAAAAATTATAAACCATACATCATAGCATAACCCATGTAATAAAAATGGGATTCTTAAACATCATGAGATCATAAAACAATTAATATAAGATAAAGTAATTCATAAAAATAATTCCATCACAACATAATAAAATCAATTTAATAATAGGTATATAAACAGAACCCTATATTATAATAGATGGAAAATAATTTTGATAAAACACTTGAACTCCATTCTTGAAGAAAATATCCTTTCTACTTTTAAAACATTTTTCCTTTCTTAACATGTCATACAATTTTAAACTAAAAGAAGTTGATTAAAAATAAACTTGAAAACTTGTAAAGGAATCATCTTGGACATAATTTTTTAAAAATCCATTCATGCCGTATAAGTTAAAAAAACATTCTTCTCGTACTTTTGTCAGAAAAGTCAAAAAGTACCTCGTACGAAAAACGACAAAAGATTCCTTTCATATCTTTTACTAAAAATTCACCAAAGGGTAAAATTGGATTTAAACAATTGTAGGTGGATGTAAATAATATTACATATTGAGGAAAAATGGATGTGGATGATAAAATACACCCCAGTAAATACCAAAGTATAAACAATCTCGGATAAAAATGAGATTGTGATATTTCCCTTACCTTAGGTCCAATATGCTTCATAAGTGTCCGAACTTCCTGTATAATGATTTAAATAATGTCATTGACTTATTCCAGAATCATAATCATTGTTATGATATCATATATGGTTCACTTATGACTTTATATTACCCGTTCGTTTGTAAATTCCATGTTAAAGAGCGTTTTGGGTAAAATCGTTTCATTTGTCGTCCGTGTTTTGACTTGTAATTATTCATATGATTACTTAGATCATGATTACTTAATTCAAGAATATAAAACATGATTTATATATAATATATATTAAGAATATAAATATATATAATAGATCAGTAAATGGAAAGAAATACACCGTTCATGGAGACGGTAGGCCGTACGTACGCATGAACACTGTTTTCGTTTCCTTATTGAGTTGAATGGAATTAAGTAGATGACATACATATATATACACATAAATACAGTATCATTATAATGAAATATATTTCATGATTACTTATTATATATACTTTATAATCATTCATGAATGGTTAACATGGAGAATGAACCTCATCACGTCGTGGAGACGGTAGTCCGTACGTACGCACGAGCGATGATATCGTTCTCATGATCGTGGAATTGTATTGGAGTGTATGTATACTATTTCAGAATCAATATAAATTTAAAATAATCATATATAGTCATTATGTACACCATTATACCCATCCAAGTAAGGTGGTGGTGGAAAATAGATTACACCACGGCGTGGAGACGGTATTCCGTACGTACGCACGCACGGTGATTTCGTTTTCTGTAGGATGGATAGATGGTGAAATAGGGTTGTTTCATACTTATAATAACATATAAGTATATGAGTGATACTTATTTTATTACTTCATAATGAAACAACCTAAGAAGAATAATTGGAAGAAGAAATAAAGTTGAAAGAATCGGTAACGGACATTACCTCTTCTTTGAAGCGCCTCTTTGAGTCCTCCTCTTAGGGCACTAAAATTGGTCTTTGAAGAAGACCAGGACCTCTAGGATGTTTCTAGGGAAGTTTAGAAGAGAATTTTTCAGGTGTTGTCTGAGCTTGAAGGCTCAAAGTGGTGTGAGGAAGAGAGGTAGGGGGTTCCCTTTTATAAGGGAGGAGAGGGGCACCTTTGGAATAAATAAAAATATTATTTTATTATAAAGTCATATTCGGTTTTTAATATCTCCAAATTGAGTTACTTAGAAGCTAAGGTGGGGATTGGTCGAAAGCCTCTCATCAAATAGAATTTGGACAAGTTTAGTTTACTATTTTAACCTTATCATTTAGTTTTAACTTTAAGTTAGATAATCTTACTTTTACCGTGTCTTTTTGTGTTCTTACACTATAATGTTAATAAAATTACTATAACAAGCCAAAAGAACCCCAAGTTGTTTATTATATATATATATAACCTTATCTAAGTCATTTGGCTGAACCTTATTTTTTTAGGAATAAAATAACATGTAATAATATAATATTTGTTTTAAAAACTATTTTATGTCAATTTTGACACTATTTAGTAATTGATTTTTTGTGAAAATCATAACAAAATTATTAGTTCGAAAAAAGTTACTTAAATCAATAATAACATGTCATATTAACCTATAAAATTAGTGTAATTCATAAAAAGTCTCAAATTACATTTATTTGTGTATTTATAACATCAATTATGTTAATATTTCATTAATAAGATAATTACTGCATCATCGTTGTGTCATAAATAAATTAAATTATTTAATGTCTAAAAATTACAAATAAAATCCCATTATGTAGGAAATATTTTTAGATTTCTAATGAATATTTATAGTCGAATTTATCTTATGTATAACCCTATATTAAAAATTATCAACTTATTAAACTTTGATTTTAACTATTTTAACCCTTCTTTAAATAAGTTAATAATAAATGTCCTAATCTAATCCAAGTGTGCCTAAATGGTCATATTTTATTACTAAGGTTGTTTTTGGTCGAATTATACTTATCCAATAGAATTAGGACATGTGTTAGGGTAATAATAATATCATTTTTACCCTTAATTACCCCATTTACTTTGAACCGTGGTAAAAAAAGTAAAAAGTTACTATTCACCAAAAATTATTTTCATCTCATTGAACCACATTTTACTTACTAACATCAACCGTGTCTCTCGGATTTTTGAAATTCCATTCACAAAAGTGGTAAAATTAAGTTTTATGTAAATTTGCAAATTCTCCTAAGAGGTGGGTAAAAGACGGTGAAAAGTTCAATAAAATTTTTATATATCTAAAATTATTATAAAATGAATCCAATGAATTACATTGAAATTATATAGGTATTATGTATCAATTTTGAACGAAAATAAATTTAAATAAAATAAATAATTATTTAATTAAAAAGTCGGTTTTTAAATAGTAGCCCAGTGTTTTCACTATTCATCAAAAATTGAAAGTTTTCAAAAAAATACCAAAATTTCACCCTAGGCTAATTTCGATATTCTGAATCCAAAAATGAAATCCATTTTGAAGGATAAAATTTATAAAATTTCATAAAGTGGGTATTACTATTCATAACGGCTTGTTTTTATAACATATCGTTGTTTAGCGAAACTCGATATTGCTTACAACACACGCTATCGTGGAAGGTTGCGATTGCGTGTAGTGCAAGCCAAGTCAGGGATGTGTGTTATGAAAGCTCCTTTTGGTGTAGCGTACAACAAAAGACATTAATGAAATTAAAAAGAATATTTTTCATAAAATCTCGGGGTGTTACACTAATTCTCACAACTTTTTCCTATAACAAGATAATCAAAGTGTCTATTAACTAATTATAATACCTTGTTCCCATTGAAATGGTTTAATTCTTCTTACATTTCTAAAACCTAATTATCTTTATCGAAGGACTCTTATATAGATTTAGGTTCTATATGATATAAAATGGTAGAATATTTTACAAGGTTTACTACAATAATTCAAGTTCCAGTACCTTCATCTAAACTTCCTATGATAATTTATAAGGGATGTTTCTTAAGGGTTATAGGATATCTAGACAACAAAATTCATTTTTCACTGATATCTATCATATCAATATTCAGTTTAGGAAAATTAAGTTCCAACTCATCATAATTTGTTTTGATCAGAAGGATCAATTTCCTCAAATTTCACATTATTTTATTCTTCAAGAATCTTTGACCATTTATTGAAATCCCTATATACATTGTAAGTTATAGAATATACAATAAATATTCCATCATCTACTTTTGGATCAAATTTACCAAGATTTTACTTAGTTTTAGAATATAAAATTTTCATCCAAAAACCATAAAGTATCTAATTTTTGTTCTATTATTCCATAACTCATAGGGTTTTTTCTTCTAAATAAGCCTAATTAAAAAACTTTTTATGACATAACATTATATACTTATAGATTCAACCTAAAAATGAGTAAATAGATTATATTCATATAACATTGTCATAGAAATTTCATGAAAATTCCCATTTTCTCTCTCAACAACACTATTTTGTTGAGGTTTCCTAGAAAAAAAGCATGTTTGATTCCATATTTTGAACAATATGAATCAAACTCATGGTTTTAAAATTCTCCTCCTTGGTCACTTGTTAAAGTAATAATTTTGGAATCCTTCTCTTTGTGAACCAATTTAAAAAAACTTATAAAAACATAACATGATTCACATTAACACTTAAAAATAATGTCCATGTAAATATATAGAAATCATAAACTATCACTTAAAATATATATTTCTCTTAGGATTTATTGTATTAGATGGACCAAAAAATCTATATGAATAAGTTCTTGAGGTATATAAGTAAAAACCTCTTTAATTGGTTTAAAATACAACTAATATATCTTTCCCATTTGGCATGCATTACATAGTTTCCTTTTATTAAATTTAAGTTGAGGTAAATCCAAAACTAAATTTCTTTTAAACAACATTATTAAAGAATAAAAAATACAATTTTCTTGTATTCTATTCCAAATCCATGATTCATTTGTTTAAGTATTTATTTTTTTCACCTTTTTTCTACTCAAAGAATTAATATATAGAGTATAGACATTATCCATTCTAGGTGCCTTAAATTTAAAGATTTTATCCTTAAAAATGAAGCATGCATTATTATAGAAACCTATAAAATAACCTTCATCAAATTTTTTTTAAATAATTATCATATTGTTCTTCAATCCTTGTATATAAAGAATGTTTTTATGAGGACTAAGTTTGGATTTACAACTGATCCAACTCTCACAATCCTTCCATTGGAATTGTCACCAAATGTGGCATGGACTCCATCAATTTTTTATAAAGAGTGTAAATTAGATAAATCTCTACTAATATGTCTCTAACATCCACTTTCCATATACAATTTATCATTAATTATAATATATATTTTTCCATAAAAATAAAAATAAAATAGGAAATTGTTTTGGTACCCATTTTCTATTGGGTCCAATACTGTCAACAACTAAAGATTTGGGGAACCAAATATGTATGTGTTGTCTAGAAAATATACCAAAATTTTTTAAAAAATATTTAGAAAAAAATATATTTAACTTTAATATATTGTGAGTTTATGAAAATGTAATTATTATCATAGTTACCTAATTATCTACAGTTAAAATAGTAATTTTTGAGAGTTTTTTTCTTTGAACTTGGCATAAAATAGTTTTTATAAAGCTTTGGGTTTTTACCATGACTTCCTATTCCAAATTTATTTTTTGGACTCTATTATTTCTATTAATTTTATTCAATTAATTTTATCCTTTTTAAAACACTTGAAGAATATTTAAATTATTTGAATTATTTTTTAATTCTTTTAATCTGATTATCATTTTTAGTACATGACATACTAGAATTTTCCATCTTGATTTTCAAACATGAAGTCTTTTTATTTAATTACTTTTTTTAAATTACAATAACATTCTAAGAATTTTTAAGAGTTTTATTTTTCATTTATATAAATTCATATTTGGTTTCAATCATGGTACAATATTCATTTAATTCCTCATAAGATAAATTTTATTTTTCTGATTTAGATTCATTCTCAGAAGAATAAAAAGAATGTAACTCATCTTTATATACCATAAAAGATATGTTATCCATTTTATTTGAAATTTTAGCTCCTGAACATGAAGATTTATCATCACTAGAATCTTCAAAAGCACTCCATGAGGCTTTGATATATTTCTTGGTTTTCTTATTATATCTAACCTTCTTGAAATACATTTTTACTAACTTCTTGTCACCTTGTAACTATGGATAATTTGTTTTGATATGTACAAGCTTCTTGCAATCATATCATCTAAAGTCTTTTGAATTCATATATTTCTTCTTGAAATTAATGGAGGGTTTCTTAAAACCTCTTCTCTTGTTATATAATTTTCTAAACTTTTTAGAAAAATGCGCAAGCTTGCTCTCTGAAGAAGAACTATTTAAAGTATCTTCATCTGATGACTTACCCATTTGAATTTATTGACATCTCTTATCATTCTTTGAAGTTGATACCTTTAGAGTATAATTTTAATTATTGACCAATATATGTTATTTATATTTAGATTCCTTCTCACCCTCATACAACATAAGAGTCCTAATGAGATTATTTTGAACTTTTTGACCTTTGTCGATTACTAAATGGTAGCTAAGACTCCACTCTATCTTGGTGGTCAAATTTTGATAATTTTCAAAGCTTGATTTGGTTTAGGAATGGGTGTTCCTAAAGAAGAAAAAATATTTTCAATCTCAATAAGTGTTCTATTAAGATAGGTGATGATATCTCCTTCCATCATTCTTGAAATGGGATTCTAATTTCAATTCCTTTAAGCAGAGGTATTCTCTGGCGCAAGTGTGGACAAGACTTCATGGTTTCCCATGGGTATATTTGCATCCAAGAATCCTGAATGACCTTGCTTCTAGTATGGGTTTACCTTTGAAAATTGACCAATGAACTTTAAATGGTGACCTAGGTATATATGCGAGAGTTTTAATTGAAGTTAACATGGAGGTAACTACACATAAGCACATCATTTTGGAGGAAATTGAATAGAAAATTGAAGTTAATTATGAATTTGAGAACCTACCCAGGTTTTATGATCATTGTAAAATGGTTGGACACATTGTGAATAACTGCCATGTGTTACAGAAATTGGTTCAACGAACTCCTCAACTGGGGGCTTAGAAAGAAGTACCAAAGGGGAAATTAGCTAAATGGGTGGAGAAAGGGAAAAACATTGTGCTGATCCATGATAAAAATGGGAATACAAACAAGACTAGGAGCCCCAGTCTATCATGGGCAGCACTGTTCGAGGAAGAAGAACAGAACTCAGCTCAGGATGGAAAATTCTATAGTGCTCATATTGAAGAACAAAAGGTGTAATTTCTTTAATACTCTAAATATTTTTTCTCAGTCACTCTTTCAATGAAGACTGATGAATTTTTTATTAGATCTTATTTTAAGAGACATAGATTCCCACCAAGAACGCTCTAAACCTGGCTCAGATGTCGTGAAGAAGGGGAATAACAATATTTAGACTTCGGGTCCATCATGTGTTAATGGTACTACAAAGGAGATGACAAAATTGTATTTTGAGGAATCTACAATGGAGAATCCAATAGTGGATCAGACATGGGTTTCTCTAAGGACTAGGGATCTGAATACCAAAAAAAGTATGTCTGAACAGCCACATTCTCAACTAGACAATCAAACAGTAACCAGGGGAAATCCTATATCTGTAAATGATGACGTCCCCACCTCATCAGTAGGGAATGCAAGAATATCTCAAATACTATAGAAAAAAAGGAATGGGAACCTTACCCCCGGGAAAAAAAATCACGAGGATACTCTTTTGGAACTATCATGGCCTGGAAAAATCTAATAGGTAATGTTCCATTAGGCTTATGTCAGGATGGTGAAAGATTTAAATCATAGGAATTTATAAACCAAAGTTACATATTACAAAATTGGGAACCCTCTATAGCAGCAAAGGGTATCACATCCTAAACAATAGCAGAGACATAAGCTCTCTAGAAAGGATATGCATTCTCTTTCACAGTAGTGTGGAGAGTCCAACTATTGTCTCAGAGGATGCTCAGATGATCACTTAAAGCTTGTTGGAATCTGGGATAAAGATGTATTGTTATCTGGTTTATGCTTTCAATAATTATATTGACAGGTGGTCTCTATGGGATAACATCAAGAAGCTATCAAATTCAATAATTGAACCATGGGTCATTGTAGGGGATTTCAATGCCATTATGCACATGGATGAAAATATTGGTTCAATGACTAATGCTATCTCTATGAAGTATTTTAGGGACTGTATAAAGATAGATGGTTTGAATGAAGTCAACCACACTAGGGAAAATTTCACTTGGTACAGGTGAAATCTTAGTGGCATATGTGCTGGCTGAATTGATAGAGCTTTTGTAAATGGAGCCTACCTCATCTCTTGGAAGTCCTTAGATTGCGTTACTTTGGAGAAACATAATTTGGATCACTACCACATCTTAATAAGCCTTCTCAATAGCAACAACAAACACCCAATCCCTTTCAGATTCAATAATGCATGGGCCTCCCTTCCAGATTGCTTAAAGTTAATACATGACACTTGGAACCCGATGACCCGAAATGAGAGCCCATTAATATGTATTTAAAAGCTAAAATTGATCAAAATGAATCCGAAGGAATGGATTAGGAACACATTCAGCTCTCTAGATGCAAAAATTTATGTCCTTGAATGCTCTCTACATGATATTCAAGAAGCCAATACCAGAAAATATTTTTGTGGAGACATGGTGCAAGAGACAGAGACCTTAGTCAAGCTTTTAAATGTCATAAATCTATGAGACAATATAAAGAGAAATCTCTTCAAGATCAAGTGGATATGATATGGGGAGAGAAACACAAAATTCTTTAATAATCTCTAATGGGTTCGGAGAGAAAACATGCCTCTCGCTCTACTTAAATATGGAAGAAAAATTTGGAAGCAAAGACATGAGCTTGCTAACCATATTGTCACTTTTTACAGAGAGCTTTTCAATGGTCCATCAAAGAGTGAAATGCTTCAGGATAACATCATTACAAGATTGATCACAGAAGAATATAAACTCCTCTTTACCTCAATGCCAATGGAATCCAAAATCAATAAGGTAGGTTTTGGGAAAAAGAAGGTTAGATCTATAGGTCTAGATGGGTTCACTAATTATTTTTTGTAGACCTATTGGGAAATCATTCATATTGAGGTCAACAAACTTATATAATATTTTTTAAGGGTGGGAATTTTCCCCAGGGTTTCAATGATCAATTCATAACTCTGATCCCAAAGGTTGAGAATGAAAGTGAGACTATACAATTTAGGCCGGTTTCTCAAGTTAATATCCTCCACAAAGTGATTACTAAAATTATGGTTAACAGATTGGATAGGATCTCAGGGAAAATTATCACTCGAAATCAATTTGGATTTGTGAAATGAAGGAACATTAAATATTTCTTGCTCACTGACTCGAAATGTGTAAATCTATATAGGAAATGTTCTTGTGAAGGAAACATTTCCCTTAAGATTGACATTAAAAAAGCATTTGACTCTTTGGACTGGGGATTCATAAGAAGGGTTATGATTAGTTTGGGCTTCAACATGACTTTCATTCAATGGGTAAAATCCCTACTTGAGTTAGGTTGAATCTCTGTTATTATTAATGGATCACCATAGGTATATTTCACTTGCTCAAGGGGATTGAGACAGGGGGACCCACTTTCATCAATTATGTTTACAATTTCAGAGAACTACCTAAGTAGAATTCTCCTGTACATGGTTGAAAAGGGTGAATTGAATACTATCATAGCAGGTCAAGGTATCATTTCTCCCTCTCATCTTTTATTTGCTGATGACATTGTAATTTTCACTCAAGGAGACAAGAATAATATCTCTACTCTCAAAAAGTCCCTCTCACATTATGAGAATGTTTCTGGCCAAGAAATCAACTATGAAAAGTCTTTTATCTACTTTGGTAAGAACATTGCAGCTTCAAGAAAGGTATGTCTCACAAATGATTTTGGACTCAAAGAGGGGAATCTTCCTTTCATATATTTGGGTGTTCCCTTGTTCTGGGAAAAAACTCAGGAAATTCACTTCTCAAATATAATGGATCAAGTTAGAAGAACTCTTGCTTCCTATAAAGGAAACTTTTTGTCAATGGCAGGCCGAGTATGCCTTGTCAAACATGTCATGATATCAAAGCTTATATTCTCATTAATGGTTTATCTTTTTCCAATCTCACCCCTCAAAAATCTCAATACAATGTTGAAAAACTTTGTATGGAGTGGAAGAATCCTGGAAAATAGAATCATCACTACCTCATGGAAAAGGTGTGGTCTTCCTTACAAATTTGGAAGCTTGGGAATCAAAAACCTGGAATTTTTCAAATAGTCCTTGTAGGACAATTTCATATGGAATCTCATCAGAAAAAACTCCACTAAACCTAGACTTCTCAAGAGTTTAATCCGGGATAGACTCCTTTCTATAAAGGATTTCTTGAATCCTCAATCTGGCCTGGACTCAAATTGATTTTCAAATGATTATTAGTCACTCCCAATAGATTTCCAACACTAATTTCTCTTTAAAATTATGTTATGAGAACTAGATAGGTGGCTGTCTAATTGACAAGGTTAATGGAGAGGGCATTGGTCTTAATCACAACATAGGGATCATAGATTATCTTGAATCCATGGATGCAGTTTAAGAAGATATTATCTCAATTGTTGAAAATTATGACTTCATTAATCAAAAGGACCTTCTCATATGGAATGGGTCTTCAAATAGAACTCTTGAATATAAAATTTTTTATATGAATTTGATTCTAGGAAACATGCAGTGGTTTAGTAGCTGGAAAAAGAATTAAAATCTCCCTTCTAGGTATACTCCTATCTAGAGTCTAATTTCAAACAAACTACTAGTGGACTTGAATCTCCAAAAAGTCGAATTTATTTTTTCTCTAAATGCATGCTATGAAATCAGCACAAAGAGGATATTAATCACCTCTTCCTGATCTACAAAATATCATTTGTATTATGGCAGAATGTTCTCCAAATTTTCAATATGTAGTTGAAATAGAAAGATTCCATATCATGCCTTCTTGCAGACATCCATAATGCTGCACACTCAAAGAAGGTCATTGTTCTCTTGAAAACTACATGCGTTGAACTACTGCATTTCATCCGAAAAATCCAAAATGACATCCTACACAATAAGGTGAGTTTCGGTGCTATTTTGGCCAACAAAAAACTATTTCTTCTACCCAATTTTCCAACTTTCTGCATGTTGAAAAATTCAGCAACATGGTAACAGACCTCTTTGTGCTCAAGCATCTTTAAAACATAGGTAATTTCCCCACCCCCCGTGGCACGTTGGATGTTTTCTAGATCCACCTTTTGTTGGTTTCAATAAATTCAACACAAAAGGAGCCTCCAGAGGCAATCCTGGCCCCTTAGGGTATGGTTCAATATTTAGAGATCACAATAGAGATATGCTTCAATGCATGTACGACTCGTGTAGCCACTCCACTACGTTGGAGGTAGAAATGATGGGAATTATCATGGCAGTTTATCTTTCTAATAAAATAGGATGGAACTATATCTAGTTAGAAAGTGATTTATCCACTTTTGTGCAAGCAATAAGAAGAGGAAATATACACCTTTCTTAGAAGATGACGAAAAAGGGGATTAATTACTGGAAAAATATCTCTTACATGAACTACTTCATTACTCACTCCTACAAGGAGGCCAACTACATTGCTGATGGTATTGCAAATAAAGGGGTCAATACGGGCAGATGTTTCTATTCAAGCACTTTTCCAGATGACTTTCTATCACTTCTAATCCATGATAAATGTAAAATCCCCTCTTTTAGACTTGTGTAACTCTGATTTTTTTTATCCAAGGGCCTCAGTGGTCACTTTTCTAAAAAAAACATAGTAAAAATATAATCATAAATAAAAGATATTGGACATAGATATTTATAGTGGTTCTTGGAACAAAAATAACCTTGTCTACTCTACCAACACTCTTCTCAATGATTTTGGAGATTTTCACTAGATAAGTCCTTTTGCCAAAGAATTCTAGTCCTTTTCCCAAGGATTGAATGACTAAGTGCAAGAAGTTGACACCTGATACAACAAAAATTGGATATTTAACTAGGATCCAACAAGGCTTTACAAAAACCATCCTTTAAGGTTTTTTACCTAAACCTTCACAACTAAAGAGAGAATAAATAGATATTTTAAATATATGGATCACATTTGTAATATATAAATGACTGAAGAGAAAAAATATCTATGATTAATGATAATAATTAAAATTTTCTGAATGATATTCTTTAGAACACAACAGAATAGATATTGATAGCATAGCTATAGATTTTGAAGTTTCTTCTTCTTTTTGAATAAAATAGAGTAGCACTGAAAGATATTCGAGAGTGGGTTATTTTATTATTAGTATTCTCTTATTTTCTACTTCACCCACTCATTAAATTCATGAAAATGTCATCATTTAATTGTAAAATATCTAATCCATAAAATATTGGATTAGAATTAAATTCCAGACATCCTTTTCTTGGAAAATACCTCCAAAATAGTACCAACCTTTTAATTATCCTTGTAATTGTTTAGTTTCTCAGTACTTGAAACTTTTTTATAATATTTTTTAGCATAAAGATGTAATATACCTTTTAATGAACACACAATATCATTAAATCCCACTAAAAGTACACCAACGGTAATAAATACTAGGTTTCAAAATGACATTGCTAATTTAGGATCACCGCATAGGTGAATTTCACATATTTTTATTCATGTAACAAAATTGATCCACATAGTTGTTATTCACATAGATAATTTATCCACATAGTTGAATTTGTATAGGCCTTATTCATGCAGGAAAATTTCTTCACATAGTCTTCTTGATCACATGGAAATTTTGATATAGTAGAAAGAATTGCATAGCCATTTGGATCCATGTATCTAATTTAACCACATATCCATATCACGTTTCCAATTACTCTAGATAACTGATTCACATAGCTAATTGATTTGCATATCTGAATTCCCACCTAGGAAATTAATCAATATAGGTGATTTACACATAGCTAATTTCAAGACATTATCATTTTATAAACTCATTTCCTTCATATAGGTGATTGACACAGCAGATTTATTAATGTAGTTGAATTCCTCACATATCCATACTTAGTTTTATTTTAGTATTCCTTAAAAAATTATAGATTTAATATTTAAATGACTTAGATAATGATAAAACCTGATGAATACACTTTAAAAAATCATCAGTAATATATGAAGGGTATTTGAGATCTTAAAAACCTAAAATACATGGAATATATTAGAACAAAATTAGTATTATAACACCCAAGTGTTTAGGTGGAGATCATACAATAGTTGGGAGGACCTACTATAATAGAATTGTAGCAGCAACACATTCACGGTGTGACCAATGTGGTCACACCATGAGTTTTTGGGAAGGGGGGGGGGGGCTCTCCCCATGGTGTTATCAGTGTGAACATTATGTTCACACCATAAAACTATTACAGGGTGTTTTTTTAATTAAAATGGGGACTCAACCACCTTTATTTTTTTGTTAGTGGAGTTCACAAGTGGGTAGGGTCTCAAATGAATCTCTCCCCCTTGTTCCATCCATTTGGGGATTTGTTTTGTGCAACCTGTCATTTGTTTTGGGTAGGATCTTCCTCTATTCTCCCTCCATCAATGTTTCTTTAATTTTCCATTGATTTTGGATGAATTTTGTTTTGGTTTTTTTCCCACTATATCATGGTGGAAATCACCCCAATTGATAGGTATTGTTTTCATCCTAGTGAAAGGGCATCCTAAAATGATTTCAGCATGTCATCATGTGTCATTTCCATGAGTTATGTCATCATAATAGTTTTTTAATCTATTTGGATTAAGTTAAATTATTTTAGCTAATTGATGATGCCACATGTTTGGGATTTCCCCCAAAAAAGAGTTAGCATTTAGTTATGGATCTCCTATATGTGTTTAGTTTCAGTTTCAGTGTGATGAGGTTGAACGATGAGATTTTAGGAATTTAAGCCTATTTATATTAAGTTTTTTAATTAATTATAAAATGTTATAATTAATTATTGGGATGTGTTGGTGTTATATATGGACTTAGGTGAAATAATGATCATATGATGGACTAGGATGATACTAGGAAATAGTATAAGACCTATGATTAAAAATGGAATGAATTTTTATTGAGGTAGGTGATCCTGGTACTTTC
>CAUJRU010003561.1:0-40259 GCA_963277665.1 Viscum album
AATATGAATATTAATTAAAAGGGTTGCTATGTTCGATAGCGTACCTGATACGCAACGATGAGTTTCTTTGAAACTTACGTAGCACACTAGTAATATAATAATATTATGTTAGTTAACAAGTAGTCGTTGTACTGGCGGGAATGAATAGAAATAACTAAAATATGAATAGATGTGTTTTTAGATGTTTTTACATTTACCCAATAAAAGACAAAGGCTTAAAATACGGAAAGAGTTCAATTTTAGGCTTTTATACTCTAATTTTCACTAAAGGTTCACTTATCACCTTTTAATGGTGAACCGTCATTAAATATAGTTTTGATCACTCTTATACATTCTTTTGGACCAAATAAAACTTTTATTAAGAATCGGGATATCAAATTTTACTTTGTGTAATTTTTGGTACCTTTCTGATAAAGTTCATTTTTTTTTATGAATAGTGTAAAATGTTGCATTTTAATTCAAAACCTCTTTTTGATCTAATTTATTTATATGATTAGATTATCTTTTGAATTGGTTTTAAAGTGAAATTAGAATATATTTTTACAATTTTATCCAATGGTGGTCATTGGAATCAATTTCGATTTGAAATTAGACTTAAACTGGTGTCAATCTTTTGATACTTATTGTTTTGTAAAAACACGCTATTTGCTCTGGCAGCGGGAATTAGTTATTAAATTAATTAATGTGACTTATATGATTTGAATTTTGTAAAATAGACTTCATTTTTGAATTCGGAATATCAAATATAGCTTAGGGTGAATTTTTGGTAATTTTCTGAAAAACTTCAATTTTTGATGAATAGTGAAACCACTAAGTGGTAATCAAGCAAACTGATTTTTCAGTTAAATGAAAGTTTACAACTAATGTGTATTGAATTTTGAAAATCCGACATACATGGTTGTCATTAAGAAGTAAAATGTGGTTCAATGAGATTAAAATAATTTTTTGGTGAATAGTAACTTATTAAGTTTTTAATCGCAATTAGTGGTAATTAGTGTAGTTTAAGGTATAAATAATACTTTAATAATATAAAATGACCTAGACACATGTCCCAACCTCATTGGTTGTGTCATGGCCGACCAAGACAAGCCATGGCCTAACTTGGGGACCCCATGGATCCACTTTTGTTGGGAAATAACATAAATTACTTTTTATTAAATGTTAAAGTGAAAATGACACTAACATAATTGTTTTACTAAAACAATTTTTAAGTGGGGTTAAACAAGTCCAAATTTAGATTATAAATAGTCATTGGAAAGCTAAAAAGATTTCCTATATCATAGTATTTGTTTTATAATTTTTAGAAATTAAATAAATTAAAGTATTTATGACATAATAATGATGCAGCGATGACATCATTATTTGGCGATTTAAATAAAACAGAAAGATAATGTAAAATCTAAAACCTACACATGGCAAAAACCAATTGGATGAGTGGATTTCTAAGCCTTATCACCTTATCCACGAATTCTATCAATGTGGGACCTTTTAGAACCGAAACACATTTTCAAATAAATTAATATTTCTTTACTTTCAAAAGTGCCCCTCCTCTCCTCTTATAAAAGGCCCCCACCTCTACCTCATTTCACACACTCTTCAAGCCATTGGCTCGGCCAACCCCTGCCCATTTGATCTCTCCACATCCCTCTCCTCATCCTAGAGGATTCCCTTTGGGCAGAATCCTTTCAAAGGAAGCCTTTAGGCTCAACCAAAAGAAGTTACACTTTTTAAGGTATTTCATTCTCTCATGTTCATTTGTTTTATTTTGCTTCTCCAACCCCCTAAACTCTTTTTATTTACTTCTTTTGTAACAAAACCAGTATCTTCAATATACTAGGATGTTGTTATAAGATTTATTTGAGCTACACTCTCACACAACTACATCAAATGGTTAAAGAACATATGGTTTCCGTGGATGGTGAAATTCTGCCTCCCGAAACGATGATTGTTCAACACTCATTAAACACCTTCAAAGGTGGCCATTATGATGTCACTATTTTTATATATGATATGTAATATGTTTATGTTTTACTTAAGCTTCTGTATTTTTCATTTGTGTCTTACCTTTATGGCTTCCATTATGGGTATACGCGATATCTTCATTTAAGGAAGTGCGGACTACCGCCCCCTCAAAGTGATGTGATTCGTTAATGCCATATGTGGGACGTGTAAGGATGGATTTAAAGTTTTTATATATGAAGTTATACTGGAATTATAATATACCTATATATCATTATCATTTATTTCCATTAAAGTATGAGATAGAAATGAAAGTAGCGTTCATGCGTACGTACGGACTACCGTCTCCATGAACGGTGCATTTCATTTCTTATCCCCAAATGTAATGTACTATTAAAAGTACATGTATATAATGGATATATATAATTAATGATATATCTAAATGATGAATATAATTCTGGAATTAAAATATACATAAGTCTCATTTAGTTTTAATTCCATTAATATGACAAAGAAATGAAAGTAGCGTTCATGCGTACGTACGGCTTACCGTCTCCATGAACGGTGCATTTCATTTCTTACCTCTAAATGATTATGTAATATTTTAAATGACATGTATGTACTGGATATATATGACATATATGATATCTACATCATGAATACCATTCTGGATATAATGAACCTTTGACCAAATTAACAACATGTAAGTATAAGAAGTCAATTTTTGACTTAAGAACCAAATACCGACAAAATGAACATTATTAACTTAAATGATTACATGATGTTCATAACATGGTATAAAAGGAATAATGAACTTGGAAAAGATTCATAAGCAAGTAGAGATTAACTAAAGTTTATTATTCAGGAGTTTAAAGAACGGTCGGGTCAAGTCAGATACGAGGTATGGGAACTTCTTAACCCAATTTCCATTCTTTGGGTTAATCTCCTACTTTCAAATTATGTCATTATATTATTATGTCGTATCTTGTATTTGTACTTTATTTATGTGTACTTATAGTGAATACACATAATGTATCTATTTTATTTTAAAAATTATCTTTGTATGGGACTTCGTCTCAATCTCCTTTCGTTGAGGCATATTTTATTTTATACACAACTTTCTTTTATGCGGTGTATAAACCCCTTTGACTTTTACGTTTATTCAAAAGGAATCTTTTTTATACGAAGCGTTTACTAAACGACAAAAGGGAATGTTTTTGTCGTACGTATGCGGCGACAACGACTTCTCCGCCGTCGTAACCGTTATTTGAGTTTCGACTTCCTCTACAAGCCATACCTTCTTTTTAAAAGAAAAATAAATACCATATTTTACTTTTATTTTATTTTGGTATTGAAAATGGTTTTCATAATGTTTTTATATCAATGTGTTGTATTGATATCTCGTGATTGAAATGTGGAAATTTTATGTTTCCTTTATGCTTGTTTTATGTGATATGATTATGTTATGGTTCTTGGGCATTATTATGAAGACGGGTGGTTCCGTGATAAACTAAGGGCGGGTGAGCCCGTTATAGCTCTCCAATGCATTGGGTAACGCGAAGGAGTGAAACGTTAAGGTTTCTCCGAAGAGATTTTAGGGAATATACTGTGATGGGTATTCCAAACGTAACCAAGAGGGTTACTCCCTACGTAAGAATGTTATGAATGCCTCAAGTTACCTTTACGTCTTATGATTTCTATGATTTATTCATGATTTTATGAGGTATGTTAAAGTGCCTATGTTTTATGGGTAAAGTATGATTTCATTCTTATGTATATATGAACTCATGTTTCCTTTCCATGTTTTTTTTATAACCCATACTGAGTTTTTATGCTCATCCCAAGTTTTTGAAATGTTTTTCACAGGTCAAGGGAAAGGTACATGATAAGATGATAGAGTCAAGGATGTGTCAAGAAATAATCCATGTTTTATTTTAAATGTGTTTCCATTGATGGGAATGAAGAATAATATCTTTATGTAACCACTTTGTTTATATGTGGAATGTAATGCAAGTTTTATGATCTAATTCTCTAAAACTCTAAACCTGAAAAGATCCTCAATGTGAATATTCATTTAATTCAAGATTAAGTAAGGTTTAAGGCTGGGGCCTTATAGTTGGTATCAGAGGTCGGTTTAGACAACTTTAGGAGTTAGAAAAGTGTTAAATTATAATATGATTGAAATGATATAGCATTTACAGATTACCATGTTGCTTCGCCTAAGATATTTCCATGTTCAGAATGGTTTTCCGCAGAGGAAACAGGAAGCAGTGCTAGGGAAGGCATCAGAGGAAATAACCTTCCAAATCAGCATCCAGAGATGGTCGGAATCGGAACTGAACAGTTTGTTGCAGTGATGGCACAGTTGACTCAGGCTATAAATGGTGGTGGTATCCATGCACGAGATCAGCCAGATCAACCGCAGAGGAACATGTCAGTGGTGGAACATTTCATAAGGCAACATCCCCCATCATTCAGAGGATCATCTGACCCTGTGCTAGCTGAAGGGTGGATTAAAGCACTGGAGAAGATTTTTGATGTCATGGGGTGTTCAGACAATCAAAAGGTTAGTCTTTCTATTTACCGTTTGGAGGGTGAAGCAGATCAGTGGTGGTCTATGGTTAAAAATATCAGGGACGCCGATGAGATTGATGCTCTTAACTGGGATGAATTCAAAGGTATGTTTCTTGAGAAGTATTTTCCTAAGGCTGTTCGACTTAGGATGGAAAAGCAATTCTTGGAATTGAGGCAAGAGGAAGACTCAGTGGCTGCCTATGAAGAAAGGTTCACTTGATTGGCAAGGTATGCTCCAAATTTTATCCGGGACCTTGATAGTAAAATCAATCGTTTTTACTCAGGATTAAAGCCAAAGTATCGAAGGGCATTGGCTTCTCGTGAGTTTAAAAGTTATGAAAAGCTTGTTCGATGTGCTGAGAAGGTGGAAATGGAGTTTGCCGATGACCAAGTTTCTACAACACCAGCAGAAGAAGAGACCGAGGTGGTAGGAGAAAGGTAAGAATTCTTCAAAAAAGTCTGATGGTAAGAGAACTAAGTTTCCAGTTTGTGATAAATGTGGAAAAAGGCATGCTGGGGAATGTCTTCTGAATTCTGGAAAGTGCTACCGATGTGGTAAGATGGGGCATAAGGCTCGTGATTGCACTGAAAAGGATCAAGGTGAAGGTAAGAACAAGTTTGATTTACAGTTAGTGAAATGTTATAAGTGCAATGAGATGGGTCACTATGCAAACGAGTGTCCGACAAGGAGCTTGAGTGATGGGAAGCAGCTAGACTACAAGAAGAAAGGGGTGGTAAAATCATTTGCAACAACTTCAGCAGATGTTGGGCCATCGAATGAAGTGGTATCAGCTCCAGGGAGCTCAGTATTTTTCGAAGATTGACTAGAGGTCAGGGTACCATCAATCAGTTGAAAGTAAAAGAAGCAGACGACTGCGTTCCGTACTAGATATGGCCATTATGAATTTGTAGTTATGCCTTTTGGGTTAACCAATGCACCTGCTGTATTCATGGACCTTATGAATAAAATTTTCCATGAGTTCTTGGATAAGTTTGTGTTTGTGTTTTGAGGTTTGTGAAGAGGTTATGTGTGCCTTGTGATTCACAGTTGAAGAGAGAGTTGTTATGTGAAGCTCATAGTTCTCCGTTTTCAGTTCATCCGGGCAGTACTAAGATGTATAGAGATCTGCGGGAGTATTACTGGTGGGATGGAATGAAAAGAGATATTGCTGATTTTACTGTGAAGTGTTTGACTTGTCAGCAGGTTAAAGCAGAGCGGCAGTTACCGAAAGGGATGCTTCAGCCTTTACCAGTGCCAGAGTGGAAATGGGAGAATATATCCATGGACATTGTTGTTGGATTACCGAAGACATCTCGAGGTAATAATGCAATCTGGGTTATTATTGATCGCTTGACCAAATCTGCTCATTTCCTTGCTATACGAGATACTTTCTCTCTTGATCAACTTTCCCGTTTGTATCTTAAGGAGATAGTCAGGTTACATGGAGTTCCTCTCTCCATTGTATCGGATCGTGATCCCAGGTTTACTTCTAACTTTTGGAAAGGCCTTCAGAAGTCGTTGGGTACTGAATTAAATTTTAGTACAGCTTTTCATCCTCAATCAGATGGGCAGTCAGAACGAACAATTCAGACATTGGAGGATATGCTACGAGCTTGTTCTATGGATTATCAGGGAAGTTGGGACCAGCATCTTTCTTTGGTTGAGTTTTCATATAATAACAGTTTTCATTCCAGTATACAGATGGCACCATTTCAGGCATTATATGGGAAGCGGTGTCTAACTCCAGCTTTCTGGGATGAAGTGGGTGAAAGAAAGTTGATGGGACCAGAATTGGTAGAAGAGATGGCAGAAAAAGTTCAGCTGATTCAGAAACACATGAGAACAGCTCAGAGCAGGCAGAAGAGTTATGCGGATAACCGGAGGAAGGATCTATCTTTCGAGGTAGGTGATCATGTTTTTCTCAAGGTTTCTCCTTGGAAAAGTGTGATGAGATTTGGTAAGAAAGGAAAGTTGAGTCCAAGGTTCATTGGACCATACGAAGTTCTAGAGAGAGTTGGATCAGTTGCATACCGAGTGGCTTTACCTCCGAGTTTATCTCAGGTACACAATGTTTTTCACGTTTCGATGTTGAGAAAGTATATGCCAGATCCATCTCATGTTTTGAGTCCAGAGGTAGTTCAGCTGGAAGAAAACCTATCTTATGAGGAACAACCGGTCCAGATTCTTGACCATAGGGAGCAAGTGTTACGGAATAAGGTGATTAAGCAGGTAAAGGTTTTGTGGAAAAACCACATGATTGAAGAGGCAACATGGGAATCTGAAAATGCAATGAGGGATAAGTACCCCCATTTATTCGATAAGTAAATAAATTGCGGGGACGCAATTTTCTAAAGGGGGGAAGGATGTAACATCCCAAGTAAGTAATGAATAATAGATATTTTTATCTATGTCTATTAATGATAAAGATAGTGTTTTAGAGGCCTAAAATGAAAATAAATACAATCTTATGCATGGAATACACTAATATTCTTAAAAGATTGTTTTAGTGCCTTTTGATGGAAAACCATTTTTGAATCTATATTTTGACAATTTTATAAACTATGTTTGTCAAAATAAACTTATACTTTATGATTGGGACATCAAAATTTACCTTGTGTGAATTTTTGGTAATTTTCTGACAATGTTCATTTTTTTTAATGAATAGTGAAAAATACTGCATTTTACATCAAAACTACTTTTTAATCTAATATATTTATATGATTAGATTATGTTTTGAATTGGTTTTTAAGTAAAATTAGAATCTATTTTTACCATTTTATCCAATGGTGGTCATTGGAATCAATTTCACTTTGAAATTAGACTTAAACTGGTGTCAATCTTTTGATACTTATTGTTTTGTAAAAACACGCTATTTGCTCTGGCAGCGGGAATTAATTATTAAATTAATTAATGTGACTTATATGATTTGAATTTTGTAAAATAGACTTCATTTTTGAATTCGTAATATCAAATATAGCTTAGAGTGAATTTTTGGTAATTTTCTGAAAAACTTCAATTTTGATGAATAGTGAAACCACTAAGTGGTAATCAAGCAAACTGTTTTTTTCAGTTAAATTAAAGTTTACCACTAATGTGTATTGAATTTTGAAAATCCGACATACATGGTTGTCATTAAGAAGTAAAATGTGGTTCAATGAGATTAAAATAATTTTTTGGTGAATAGTAACTTATTAAGTTCTTAATCGCGATTAGTGATAATTAGGGTAGTTTAATGTATAAATAATGCTTTAATAATATAAAATGACCTAGACACATGTCCCAACCTCATTGGTTGTGTCATGGCCGACCAAGACAAGTCATGGCCTAACTTGGGGACCCCATGTATCCACTTTTGTTGGGAAATAACATAAATTGCTTTTTATTAAATGTTAAAGTGAAAATGACACAAACATAATATGTTTTGCGAAAACAATTTTTAAGTGGGGTTATACAAGTCCAAATTTTGATTATAAATATTCAATGGAAAGCTAAAAAGATTTCCTACATCATAGTAATTTGTTTATAATTTTTAGACATTAAATAAATTTAATTATTTATGACATAATAATGATGCAGCGATGACATCATTATTTGACGATTTAAATAAAATGGAAAGATAAAATAAAATATATGAACTACACATGTCCAAAACCAATTGGATGAATGGATTTCGATGCCTTATCACCTTATCCACGAATTCCATCAATGTGGGACCTTTTAAAACCGAAACACATTTTCAAATAATGTAATGATTCTTTACTTTCCAAAAGTGCCCCTCCTCTCCCCTTATAAAAGGCCCCCACCTCTACCTCATTTCACACACTCTTCAAGCCATTGGCTCGGCCAACCCCTGCCCATTTGCTCTCTCCACATCCCTCTCCTCATCCTAGAGGATTCCCCTTGGGCAGAATCCTTTCAAAGGAAGCCTTTAGGCTCAAATCAAAAGGAGTTACACTTTTTAAGGTAATTCATCCTCTCATGCTCATTTGTTTTATTTTGCTTCTCCAACCCCCTAAACTCTTTTTATTTACTTCTTTTGTAACAACACCAGTATCTTCAATATACTAGGATGTTGTTATAAGATATATTTGAGCTACACTCTCACACAACTACATCAAATGGTTAAAGAACATACGGTTTCCGTGGATGGCGAAATTCTGCCTCCCGAAACGATGATTGTTCAATACTCATTTAACACCTTCAAAGGTGGCCATTATGATGTCACTATTTTTATATATGATATATAATATGTTTATGTTTTCCTTAAGCTTCTGTTTTTTCATTTTGGGCATACCTTTATGGTTTCCATTATGGGTAAAACACGATATCTTCATTTTAGGAAGCGCGGACTACCGCCCCCTCAAAGTGATGTGATTCGTTAATACCATATGTGGGATGTGTAGAGGATAAAGTTAATGATATTATACATGATGTTATACTGGAATTATAATATACCTATATATATCATTATCATTTATTTCCATTAAAGTATGAGATAGAAATGAAAGTAGCGTTCATGCGTACGTACGGACTACCGTCTCCATGAACGGTGCATTTCATTTCTTATCCCCAAATGTAATGTACTATTAAAAGTACATGTATATAATGGATATATATAATTAATGATATATCTAAATGATGAATATAATTCTGGAATTAAAATATACATAAGTCTCATTTAGTTTTAATTCCATTAATATGACAAAGAAATGAAAGTAGCGTTCATGCGTACGTACGGCTTACCGTCTCCATGAACGGTGCATTTCATTTCTTACCTCTAAATGATTATGTAATATTTTAAATACATGTATGTACTGGATATATATGACATATATGATATCTACATCATGAATACCATTCTGGATATAATGAAACATTGACCAAATTAACAACATGTAAGTGTAAGAAGTCTATTTTTGACTTAAGAACCAAATACCGACAAAATGAACATTATTAACTTAAATGATTACATGATGTTCATAACATGGTATAAAAGGAATAATGAACTTGAAAAGATTCATAAGCAAGTAGAGATTAACTCAAGTTTATTATTCAGGAGTTTAAAGAACGGTCGGGTCAAGTCGGATACGAGGTATGAGAACTTCTTAACCCAATTTCCATTCTTTGGGTTAATCTCCTACTTTCAAATTATGTCATTATATTATTATGTCGTATCTTGTATTTGTACTTTATTTATGTGTACTTATAGTGAATACACATAATGTATCTATTTTATTTTAAAAATTATCTTTGTATGGGACTTCGTCTCAATCTCCTTTCGTTGAGGCATATTTTATTTTATACACAACTTTCTTTTATGCGGTGTATAAACCCCTTTGACTTTTACGTTTATTCAAAAGGAATCTTTTTTATACGAAGCGTTTACTAAACGACAAAAGGGAATGTTTTTGTCGTACGTATGCGGCGACAACGACTTCTCCGCCGTCGTAACCGTTATTTGAGTTTCGGCTTCCTCTACAAGCCATACCTTCTTTTTAAAAGAAAAATAAATACCATATTTTACTTTTATTTTATTTTGGTATTGAAAATGGTTTTCATAATGTTTTTATATCAATGTGTTGTATTGATATCTCGTGATTGAAATGTGGAAATTTTATGTTTCCTTTATGCTTGTTTTATGTGATATGATTATGTTATGGTTCTTGGGCATTATTATGAAGACGGGTGGTTCCGTGATAAACTAAGGGCGGGTGAGCCCGTTATAGCTCTCCAATGCATTGGGTAACGCGAAGGAGTGAAACGTTAAGGTTTCTCCGAAGAGATTTTAGGGAATATACTGTGATGGGTATTCCAAACGTAACCAAGAGGGTTACTCCCTACGTAAGAATGTTATGAATGCCTCAAGTTACCTTTACGTCTTATGATTTCTATGATTTATTCATGATTTTATGAGGTATGTTAAAGTGCCTATGTTTTATGGGTAAAGTATGATTTCATTCTTATGTATATATGAACTCATGTTTCCTTTCCATGTTTTTTTTATAACCCATACTGAGTTTTTATGCTCATCCCAAGTTTTTGAAATATTTTTCACAGGTCAAGGGAAAGGTACATGATAAGATGATAGAGTCAAGGATGTGTCAAGAAATAATCCATGTTTTATTTTAAATGTGTTTCCATTGATGGGAATGAAGAATAATATCTTTATGTAACCACTTTGTTTATATGTGGAATGTAATGCAAGTTTTATGATCTAATTCTCTAAAACTCTAAACCTGAAAAGATCCTCAATGTGAATTATTCATTTAATTCAACATTAAGTAAGGTTTAAGGCTGGGGCCTTATAGGTAACTGCCGCTCTGCTTTAACCTGCTGACAAGTCAAACACTTCACAGTAAAATCAGCAATATCTCTTTTCATTCCATCCCACCAGTAATACTCCCGCAGATCTCTATACATCTTAGTACTGCCCGGATGAACTGAAAACGGAGAACTATGAGCTTCACATAACAACTCTCTCTTCAACTGTGAATCACAAGGCACACATAACCTCTTCACAAACCTCAAAACACAAACACAAACTTATCCAAGAACTCATGGAAAATTTTATTCATAAGGTCCATGAATACAGCAGGTGCATTGGTTAACCCAAAAGGCATAACTACAAATTCATAATGGCCATATCTAGTACGGAACGCAGTCGTCTGCTTCTTTTACTTTCAACTGATGGTACCCTGACCTCTAGTCAATATTCGAAAAATACTGAGCTCCCTGGAGCTGATACCACTTCATTCGATGGCCCAACATCTGCTGAAGTTGTTGCAAATGATTTTACCACCCCTTTCTGCTTGTAGTCTAGCTGCTTCCCATCACTCAAGCTCCTTGTCGGACACTCGTTTGCATAGTGACCCATCTCATTGCACTTATAACATTTCACTAACTGTAAATCAAACTTGTTCTTACCTTCACCTTGATCCTTTTCAGTGCAATCACGAGCCTTATGCCCCATCTTACCACATCGGTAGCACTTTCCAGAATTCAGAAGACATTCCCCAGCATGCCTTTTTCCACATTTATCACAAACTGGAAACATAGTTCTCTTACCATCAGACTTTTTTGAAGAATTCTTACCTTTCTCCTACCACCTCGGTCTCTTCTTCTGCTGGTTGTTGTAGAAAACTTGGTCATCGGCAAACTCCATTTCCACCTTCTCAGCACATCGAACAAGCTTTTCATAACTTTTAAACTCACGAGAAGCCAATGCCCTTCGATACTTTGGCTTTAATCCTGAGTAAAAACGATTGATTTTACTATCAAGGTCCCGGATAAAATTTGGAGCATACCTTGCCAATAAAGTGAACCTTTCTTCATAGGCAGCCACTGAGTCTTCCTCTTGCCTCAATTCCAAGAATTGCTTTTCCATCCTAAGTCGAACAGCCTTAGGAAAATACTTCTCAAGAAACATACCTTTGAATTCATCCCAGTTAAGAGCATCAATCTCATCGGCGTCCCTGATATTTTTAACCATAGACCACCACTGATCTGCTTCACCCTCCAAACGGTAAATAGCAAGACTAACCTTTTGATTGTCTGAACACCCCATGACATCAAAAATCTTCTCCAGTGCTTTAATCCACCCTTCAGCTAGCACAGGGTCAGATGATCCTCTGAATGATGGGGGATGTTGCCTCATGAAATGTTCCACCACTGACATGTTCTTCTGCGGTTGATCTGGCTGATCTCGTGCATGGATACCACCACCATTTATAGCCTGAGTCAACTGTGCCATCACTGCAACAAACTGTTCAGTTCCGATTCCAACCATCTCAGGTTGCTGATAAAGTTCATTTTTTTTTATGAATAGTGTAAAATGTTGCATTTTAATTCAAAACCTCTTTTTGATCTAATTTATTTATATGATTAGATTATCTTTTGAATTGGTTTTAAAGTGAAATTAGAATATATTTTTACAATTTTATCCAATGGTGGTCATTGGAATCAATTTCGATTTGAAATTAGACTTAAACTGGTGTCAATCTTTTGATACTTATTGTTTTGTAAAAACACGCTATTTGCTCTGGCAGCGGGAATTAGTTATTAAATTAATTAATGTGACTTATATGATTTGAATTTTGTAAAATAGACTTCATTTTTGAATTCGGAATATCAAATATAGCTTAGGGTGAATTTTTGGTAATTTTCTGAAAAACTTCAATTTTTGATGAATAGTGAAACCACTAAGTGGTAATCAAGCAAACTGATTTTTCAGTTAAATGAAAGTTTACAACTAATGTGTATTGAATTTTGAAAATCCGACATACATGGTTGTCATTAAGAAGTAAAATGTGGTTCAATGAGATTAAAATAATTTTTTGGTGAATAGTAACTTATTAAGTTCTTAATCGCGATTAGTGGTAATTAGGGTAGTTTAATGTATAAATAATGCTTTAATAATATAAAATGACCTAGACACATGTCCCAACCTCATTGGTTGTGTCATGGCCGACCAAGAAAAGTCATGGCCTAACTTGGGGACCCCATGTATCCACTTTTGTTGGGAAATAACATAAATTACTTTTTATTAAATGTTAAAGTGAAAATGACACAAACATAATATGTTTTGCGAAAACAATTTTTAAGTGGGGTTATACAAGTCCAAATTTTGATTATAAATATTCAATGGAAAGATAAAAAGATTTCCTATATCATAGTATTTGTTTTATAATTTTTAGACATTAAATAAATTAAATTATGTACGACATAATAATGATGCAGTGATGACATCATTATTTAACGATTAAAATAAAATGGAAAGATAATGTAAAATCTAAAACCTACACATGGCCAAAACCAATTGGATGAGTGGATTTCGAATCCTTATCACCTTATCCACGAATTCTATCAATGTGGGACCTTTTAAAACCGAAACACATTTTCAAATAAAGTTATATTTCTTTACTTTCCAAAAGTGCCCCTCCTCTCCCCTTATAAAAGGCCCCCACCTCTACCTCATTTCACACACTCTTCAAGCCTTTGGCTCGGCCAACCCCTGCCCATTTGCTCTCTCCACATCCCTCTCCTCATCCTAGAGGATTCCCCTTGGGCAGAATCCTTTCAAAGGAAGCCTTTAGGCTCAAATCAAAAGGAGTTACACTTTTTAAGGTAATTCATCCTCTCATGCTCATTTGTTTTATTTTGCTTCTCCAACCCCCTAAACTCTTTTTATTTACTTATTTTGTAACAACACCAGTATCTTAAATATACTAGGATGTTGTTATAAGATTTATTTTATCTACACTCTCACACAACTACATCAAATGGTTAAAGAACATACGGTTTCCGTGGATGGCGAAATTCTGCCTCCCGAAACGATGATTGTTCAACACTCATTAAACACCTTCAAAGGTGGCCATTATGATGTCACTATTTTTATATATGATATATAATATGTTTATGTTTTCCTTAAGCTTCTGTTTTTTCATTTTGGGCATACCTTTATGGTTTCCATTATGGGTAAAACACGATATCTTCATTTTAGGAAGCGCGGACTACCGCCCCCTCAAAGTGATGTGATTCGTTAATACCATATGTGGGATGTGTAGAGGATAAAGTTAATGATATTATACATGATGTTATACTGGAATTATAATATACCTATATATATCATTATCATTTATTTCCATTAAAGTATGAGATAGAAATGAAAGTAGCGTTCATGCGTACGTACGGACTACCGTCTCCATGAACGGTGCATTTCATTTCTTATCCCCAAATGTAATGTACTATTAAAAGTACATGTATATAATGGATATATATAATTAATGATATATCTAAATGATGAATATAATTCTGGAATTAAAATATACATAAGTCTCATTTAGTTTTAATTCCATTAATATGACAAAGAAATGAAAGTAGCGTTCATGCGTACGTACGGCTTACCGTCTCCATGAACGGTGCATTTCATTTCTTACCTCTAAATGATTATGTAATATTTTAAATACATGTATGTACTGGATATATATGACATATATGATATCTACATCATGAATACCATTCTGGATATAATGAAACATTGACCAAATTAACAACATGTAAGTGTAAGAAGTCTATTTTTGACTTAAGAACCAAATACCGACAAAATGAACATTATTAACTTAAATGATTACATGATGTTCATAACATGGTATAAAAGGAATAATGAACTTGAAAAGATTCATAAGCAAGTAGAGATTAACTCAAGTTTATTATTCAGGAGTTTAAAGAACGGTCGGGTCAAGTCGGATACGAGGTATGGGAACTTCTTAACCCAATTTCCATTCTTTGGGTTAATCTCCTACTTTCAAATTATGTCATTATATTATTATGTCGTATCTTGTATTTGTACTTTATTTATGTGTACTTATAGTGAATACACATAATGTATCTATTTTATTTTAAAAATTATCTTTGTATGGGACTTTGTCTCAATCTCCTTTCGTTGAGGCATATTTTATTTTATACACAACTTTCTTTTATACGGTGTATAAACCCCTTTGACATTTAAGTTTATTCAAAAGGAATATTTTTTTATACGAAGCGTTTACTAAATGACAAAAGGGAATGTTTTTGTCGTACGTATGCGGCGACAACGACTTCTCCGCCGTCGTAACCGTTATTTGAGTTTCGGCTTCCTCTACAAGCCATTCCTTCTTTTTAAAAGAAAAATAAATACCATGTTTTACTTTGGTATTGAAAATGGTTTTCATAATGTTTTTATATCAATGTGTTGTATTGATATCTCGTGATTGAAATGTGGAAATTTTATGTTTCCTTTATGCATGTTTTATGTGATATGATTATGTTATGGTTCTTGGGCATTATTATGAAGACGGGTGGTTCCGTGATAAACTAAGGGCGGGTGAGCCCGTTATAGCTCTCCAATGCATTGGGTAACGCGAAGGAGTGAAACGTTAAGGTTTCTCCGAAGAGATTTTAGGGAATATACTGTGATGGGTATTCCAAACGTAACCAAGAGGGTTACTCCCTACGTAAGAATGTTATGAATGCCTCAAGTTACCTTTACGTCTTATGATTTCTATGATTTATTCATGATTTTATGAGGTATGTTAAAGTGCCTATGTTTTATGGGTAAAGTATGATTTCATTCTTATGTATATATGAACTCATGTTTCCTTTCCATGTTTTTTTTATAACCCATACTGAGTTTTTATGCTCATCCCAAGTTTTTGAAATGTTTTTCACAGGTCAAGGGAAAGGTACATGATAAGATGATAGAGTCAAGGATGTGTCAAGAAATAATCCATGTTTTATTTTAAATGTGTTTCCATTGATGGGAATGAAGAATAATATCTTTATGTAACCACTTTGTTTATATGTGGAATGTAATGCAAGTTTTATGATCTAATTCTCTAAAATAGTGTTTTAGAGGCCTAAAATGAAAATAAATACAATCTTATGCATGGAATACACTAATATTCTTAAAAGATTGTTTTAGTGCCTTTTGATGGAAAACCATTTTTGAATCTATATTTTGACAATTTTATAAACTATGTTTGTCAAAATAAACTTATACTTTATGATTGGGACATCAAAATTTACCTTGTGTGAATTTTTGGTAATTTTCTGACAATGTTCATTTTTTTTAATGAATAGTGAAAAATACTGCATTTTACATCAAAACTACTTTTTAATCTAATTTATTTATATGATTAGATTATGTTTTGAATTGGTTTTTAAGTAAAATTAGAATCTATTTTTACCATTTTATCCAATGGTGGTCATTGGAATCAATTTCACTTTGAAATTAGACTTAAACTGGTGTCAATCTTTTGATACTTATTGTTTTGTAAAAACACGCTATTTGCTCTGGCAGCGGGAATTAATTATTAAATTAATTAATGTGACTTATATGATTTGAATTTTGTAAAATAGACTTCATTTTTGAATTCAGAATATCAAATATAGCTTAGGGTGATTTTTTGGTAATTTTCTGAAAAACTTCAATTTTTGATGAATAGTGAAACCACTAAGTGGTAATCAAGCAAACTGATTTTTCAGTTAAATGAAAGTTTACCACTAATGTGTATTGAATTTTGAAAATCCGACATACATGGTTGTCATTAAGAAGTAAAATGTGGTTCAATGAGATTATAATAATTTTTTGGTGAATAGTAACTTATTAAGTTTTTAATCGCGATTAGTGGTAATCAGTGTAGTTTAAGGTATAAATAATGCTTTAATAATATAAAATGACCTAGACACATGTCCCAACCTTATTGGTTGTGTCATGGCCGACCAAGACAAGCCATGGGTCAACTTGGGGACCCCATGGATCCACTTTTGTTGGGAAATGACATAAATTACTTTTTATTAAATGTTAAAGTGAAAATGACACAAACATAATATGTTTTGCGAAAACAATTTTTAAGTGGGGTTATACAAGTCCAAATTTTGATTATAAATATTCAATGGAAAGCTAAAAAGATTTCCTACATCATAGTAATTTGTTTATAATTTTTAGACATTAAATAAATTTAATTATTTATGACATAATAATGATGCAGCGATGACATCATTATTTGACGATTTAAATAAAATGGAAAGATAAAATAAAATCTATGAACTACACATGTCCAAAACCAATTGGATGAATGGATTTCGATGCCTTATCACCTTATCCACGAATTCCATCAATGTGGGACCTTTTAAAACCGAAACACATTTTCAAATAATGTAATGATTCTTTACTTTCCAAAAGTGCCCCTCCTCTCCCCTTATAAAAGGCCCCCACCTCTACCTCATTTCACACACTCTTCAAGCCATTGGCTCGGCCAACCCCTGCCCATTTGCTCTCTCCACATCCCTCTCCTCATCCTAGAGGATTCCCTTTGGGCAGAATCCTTTCAAAGGAAGCCTTTGGGCTCAAACCAAAAGAAGTTACACTTTTTAAGGTAATTCATTCTCTCATGTTCATTTGTTTTATTTTGCTTCTCCGACCCCCTAAACTCTTTTTATTTACTTCTTTTGTAACAACACCAGTATCTTCAATATACTAGGATGTTGTTATAAGATATATTTGAGCTACACTCTCACACAACTACATCAAATGGTTAAAGAACATACGGTTTCCGTGGATGGCGAAATTCTGCCTCCCGAAACGATGATTGTTCAATACTCATTTAACACCTTCAAAGGTGGCCATTATGATGTCACTATTTTTATATATGATATATTATATGTTTATGTTTTCCTTAAGCTTCTGTTTTTTTCATTTTGGGCATACCTTTATGGTTTCCATTATGGGTAAAACACGATATCTTCATTTTAGGAAGTGCGGACTACCGCCCCCTAAAAGTGATTTGATTCGTTAATACCATATGTGGGATGTGTAAAGGATAAAGTTAATGATATTATATATGTTGTTATACTGGAATTATAATATACTTTTATATCATTATGATTCCATTCCAGAAAATATGAAATAGAAATGGAAGTAGCGTTCATGCGTACGTACGGCTTACCGTCTCCATGAACGATGCATTTCATTTCTTACCTCTAAATGTGATGTAATATTATAAATGAATGTATGTACTGGATATATATGACATATATGATATCTACATAATGAATACCATTCTGGATATAATGAACCTTTGACCAAATTAACAACTTGTAAGTATAAGAAGTCAATTTTTGACTTAAGAACCAAATACCGACAAAATGAACATTATTAACTTAAATGATTACATGATGTTCATAACATGGTATAAAAGGAATAATGAACTTGAAAAGATTCATAAGCAAGTAGAGATTAACTCAAGTTTATTATTCAGGAGTTTAAAGAACGGTCGGGTCAAGTCGGATACGAGGTATGGGAACTTCTTAACCCAATTTCCATTCTTTGGGTTAATCTCCTACTTTCAAATTATGTCATTATATTATTATGTCGTATCTTGTATTTGTACTTTATTTATGTGTACTTATAGTGAATACACATAATGTATCTATTTTATTTTAAAAATTATCTTTGTATGGGACTTTGTCTCAATCTCCTTTCGTTGAGGCATATTTTATTTTATACACAACTTTCTTTTATACGGTGTATAAACCCCTTTGACATTTAAGTTTATTCAAAAGGAATATTTTTTATACGAAGCGTTTACTAAATGACAAAAGGGAATGTTTTTGTCGTACGTATGCGGCGACAACGACTTATCCGCCGTCGTAACCGTTATTTGAGTTTCGGCTTCCTCTACAAGCCATTCCTTCTTTTTAAAAGAAAAATAAATACCATGTTTTACTTTGGTATTGAAAATGGTTTTCATAATGTTTTTATATCAATGTGTTGTATTGATATCTCGTGATTGAAATGTGGAAATTTTATGTTTCCTTTATGCATGTTTTATGTGATATGATTATGTTATGGTTCTTGGGCATTATTATGAAGACGGGTGGTTCCGTGATAAACTAAGGGCGGGTGAGCCCGTTATAGCTCTCCAATGCATTGGGTAACGCGAAGGAGTGGAACGTTAAGGTTTCTCCGAAGAGATTTTAGGGAATATACTGTGATGGGTATTCCAAACGTAACCAAGAGGGTTACTCCCTACGTAAGAATGTTATGAATGCCTCAAGTTACCTTTACGTATTATGATTTATATGATTTATTCATGTTTTTATGAGGTATGTTAAAGTGCCTATGTTTTATGGGTAAAGTATGATTTCATTCTTATGTATATATGAACTCATGTTTCCTTTCCATGTTTTTATAACCCATACTGAGTTTTTACTTTGTGTAATTTTTGGTACCTTTCTGATAAAGTTCATTTTTTTTTATGAATAGTGTAAAATGTTGCATTTTAATTCAAAACCTCTTTTTGATCTAATTTATTTATATGATTAGATTATCTTTTGAATTGGTTTTAAAGTGAAATTAGAATATATTTTTACAATTTTATCCAATGGTGGTCATTGGAATCAATTTCGATTTGAAATTAGACTTAAACTGGTGTCAATCTTTTGATACTTATTGTTTTGTAAAAACACGCTATTTGCTCTGGCAGCGGGAATTAGTTATTAAATTAATTAATGTGACTTATATGATTTGAATTTTGTAAAATAGACTTCATTTTTGAATTCGGAATATCAAATATAGCTTAGGGTGAATTTTTGGTAATTTTCTGAAAAACTTCAATTTTTGATGAATAGTGAAACCACTAAGTGGTAATCAAGCAAACTGATTTTTCAGTTAAATGAAAGTTTACAACTAATGTGTATTGAATTTTGAAAATCCGACATACATGGTTGTCATTAAGAAGTAAAATGTGGTTCAATGAGATTAAAATAATTTTTTGGTGAATAGTAACTTATTAAGTTCTTAATCGCGATTAGTGGTAATTAGGGTAGTTTAATGTATAAATAATGCTTTAATAATATAAAATGACCTAGACACATGTCCCAACCTCATTGGTTGTGTCATGGCCGACCAAGACAAGTCATGGCCTAACTTGGGGACCCCATGTATCCACTTTTGTTGGGAAATAACATAAATTACTTTTTATTAAATGTTAAAGTGAAAATGACACAAACATAATATGTTTTGCGAAAACAATTTTTAAGTGGGGTTATACAAGTCCAAATTTTGATTATAAATATTAAATGGAAAGATAAAAAGATTTCCTATATCATAGTATTTGTTTTATAATTTTTAGACATTAAATAAATTAAATTATGTACGACATAATAATGATGCAGTGATGACATCATTATTTAACGATTAAAATAAAATGGAAAGATAATGTAAAATCTAAAACCTACACATGGCCAAAACCAATTGGATGAGTGGATTTCGAATCCTTATCACCTTATCCACGAATTCTATCAATGTGGGACCTTTTAAAACCGAAACACATTTTCAAATAAAGTTATATTTCTTTACTTTCCAAAAGTGCCCCTCCTCTCCCCTTATAAAAGGCCCCCACCTCTACCTCATTTCACACACTCTTCAAGCCTTTGGCTCGGCCAACCCCTGCCCATTTGCTCTCTCCACATCCCTCTCCTCATCCTAGAGGATTCCCCTTGGGCAGAATCCTTTCAAAGGAAGCCTTTAGGCTCAAATCAAAAAGAGTTACACTTTTTAAGGTAATTCATCCTCTCATGCTCATTTGTTTTATTTTCCTTCTCCAACCCCCTAAACTCTTTTTATTTACTTATTTTGTAACAACACCAGTATCTTAAATATACTAGGATGTTGTTATAAGATTTATTTTATCTACACTCTCACACAACTACATCAAATGGTTAAAGAACATACGGTTTCCGTGGATGGCGAAATTCTGCCTCCCGAAACGATGATTGTTCAACACTCATTAAACACCTTCAAAGGTGGCCATTATGATGTCACTATTTTTATATATGATATATAATATGTTTATGTTTTCCTTAAGCTTCTGTTTTTTCATTTTGGGCATACCTTTATGGTTTCCATTATGGGTAAAACACGATATCTTCATTTTAGGAAGCGCGGACTACCGCCCCCTCAAAGTGATGTGATTCGTTAATACCATATGTGGGATGTGTAGAGGATAAAGTTAATGATATTATACATGATGTTATACTGGAATTATAATATACCTATATATATCATTATCATTTATTTCCATTAAAGTATGAGATAGAAATGAAAGTAGCGTTCATGCGTACGTACGGACTACCGTCTCCATGAACGGTGCATTTCATTTCTTATCCCCAAATGTAATGTACTATTAAAAGTACATGTATATAATGGATATATATAATTAATGATATATCTAAATGATGAATATAATTCTGGAATTAAAATATACATAAGTCTCATTTAGTTTTAATTCCATTAATATGACAAAGAAATGAAAGTAGCGTTCATGCGTACGTACGGCTTACCGTCTCCATGAACGGTGCATTTCATTTCTTACCTCTAAATGATTATGTAATATTTTAAATACATGTATGTACTGGATATATATGACATATATGATATCTACATCATGAATACCATTCTGGATATAATGAAACATTGACCAAATTAACAACATGTAAGTGTAAGAAGTCTATTTTTGACTTAAGAACCAAATACCGACAAAATGAACATTATTAACTTAAATGATTACATGATGTTCATAACATGGTATAAAAGGAATAATGAACTTGAAAAGATTCATAAGCAAGTAGAGATTAACTCAAGTTTATTATTCAGGAGTTTAAAGAACGGTCGGGTCAAGTCGGATACGAGGTATGGGAACTTCTTAACCCAATTTCCATTCTTTGGGTTAATCTCCTACTTTCAAATTATGTCATTATATTATTATGTCGTATCTTGTATTTGTACTTTATTTATGTGTACTTATAGTGAATACACATAATGTATCTATTTTATTTTAAAAATTATCTTTGTATGGGACTTTGTCTCAATCTCCTTTCGTTGAGGCATATTTTATTTTATACACAACTTTCTTTTATACGGTGTATAAACCCCTTTGACATTTAAGTTTATTCAAAAGGAATATTTTTTATACGAAGCGTTTACTAAATGACAAAAGGGAATGTTTTTGTCGTACGTATGCGGCGACAACGACTTCTCCGCCGTCGTATTCTTACGTAGGGGGTAACCCTCTTGGTTACGTTTGGAATACCCATCACAGTATATTCCCTAAAATCTCTTCGGAGAAACCTTAACGTTCCACTCCTTCGCGTTACCCAATGCATTGGAGAGCTATAACGGGCTCACCCGCCCTTAGTTTATCACGGAACCACCCGTCTTCATAATAATGCCCAAGAACGATAACATAATCATATCACATAAAACATGCATAAAGGAAACATAAAATTTCCACATTTAAATCACGAGATATCA
The DNA here is from genome assembly GCA_963277665.1 of Viscum album. Lineage (NCBI taxonomy): Eukaryota > Viridiplantae > Streptophyta > Magnoliopsida > Santalales > Viscaceae > Viscum > Viscum album. The sequence continues at coordinate 22,386 of CAUJRU010003561.1, forward strand.
ATACAACACATTGATATAAAAACATTATGAAAACCATTTTCAATACCAAAGTAAAACATGGTATTTATTTTTCTTTTAAAAAGAAGGAATGGCTTGTAGAGGAAGCCGAAACTCAAATAACGGTTACGACGGCGGAGAAGTCGTTGTCGCCGCATACGTACGACAAAAACATTCCCTTTTGTCATTTAGTAAACGCTTCGTATATAAAATATTCCTTTTGAATAAACTTAAATGTCAAAGGGGTTTATACACCGTATAAAAGAAAGTTGTGTATAAAATAAAATATGCCTCAACGAAAGGAGATTGAGACAAAGTCCCATACAAAGATAATTTTTAAAATAAAATAGATACATTATGTGTATTCACTATAAGTACACATAAATAAAGTACAAATACAAGATACGACATAATAATATAATGACATAATTTGAAAGTAGGAGATTAACCCAAAGAATGGAAATTGGGTTAAGAAGTTCCCATACCTCGTATCCGACTTGACCCGACCGTTCTTTAAACTCCTGAATAATAAACTTGAGTTAATCTCTACTTGCTTATGAATCTTTTCAAGTTCATTATTCCTTTTATACCATGTTATGAACATCATGTAATCATTTAAGTTAATAATGTTCATTTTGTCGGTATTTGGTTCTTAAGTCAAAAATTGACTTCTTATACTTACATGTTGTTAATTTGGTCAAAGGTTCATTATATCCAGAATGGTATTCATTATGTAGATATCATATATGTCATATATATCCAGTATATACATTCATTTATAATATTACATCACACTTAGAGGTAAGAAATGAAATGCACCGTTCATGGAGACGGTAAGCCGTACGTACGCATGAACGCTACTTCCATTTCTATTTCATATTTTCTGGAATGGAATCATAATGATATAAAAGTATATTATAATTCCAGTATAACAATATATATAATATCATTAACTTTATCCTTTACACATCCCACATATGGTATTAACGAATCAAATCACTTTTAGGGGGCGGTAGTCCGCACTTCCTAAAATGAAGATATCGTGTTTTACCCATAATGGAAACCATAAAGGTATGCCCAAAATGAAAAAAACAGAAGCTTAAGGAAAACATAAACATATCATATATCATATATAAAAATAGTGACATCATAATGGCCACCTTTGAAGGTGTTAAATGAGTATTGAACAATCATCGTTTCGGGAGGCAGAATTTCGCCATCCACGGAAACCGTATGTTCTTTAACCATTTGATGTAGTTGTGTGAGAGTGTAGCTCAAATATATCTTATAACAACATCCTAGTATATTGAAGATACTGGTGTTGTTACAAAAGAAGTAAATAAAAAGAGTTTAGGGGGTCGGAGAAGCAAAATAAAACAAATGAACATGAGAGAATGAATTACCTTAAAAAGTGTAACTTCTTTTGGTTTGAGCCCAAAGGCTTCCTTTGAAAGGATTCTGCCCAAAGGGAATCCTCTAGGATGAGGAGAGGGATGTGGAGAGAGCAAATGGTCAGGGGTTGGCCGAGCCAATGGCTTGAAGAGTGTGTGAAATGAGGTAGAGGTGGGGGCCTTTTATAAGGGGAGAGGAGGGGCACTTTTGGAAAGTAAAGAATCATTACATTATTTGAAAATGTGTTTCGGTTTTAAAAGGTCCCACATTGATGGAATTCGTGGATAAGGTGATAAGGCATCGAAATCCATTCATCCAATTGGTTTTGGACATGTGTAGTTCATAGATTTTATTTTATCTTTCCATTTTATTTAAATCGTCAAATAATGATGTCATCGCTGCATCATTATTATGTCATAAATAATTAAATTTATTTAATGTCTAAAAATTATAAACAAATTACTATGATGTAGGAAATCTTTTTAGCTTTCCATTGAATATTTATAATCAAAATTTGGACTTGTATAACCCCACTTAAAAATTGTTTTCGCAAAACATATTATGTTTGTGTCATTTTCACTTTAACATTTAATAAAAAGTAATTTATGTCATTTCCCAACAAAAGTGGATCCATGGGGTCCCCAAGTTGACCCATGGCTTGTCTTGGTCGGCCATGACACAACCAATAAGGTTGGGACATGTGTCTAGGTCATTTTATATTATTAAAGCATTATTTATACCTTAAACTACACTGATTACCACTAATCGCGATTAAAAACTTAATAAGTTACTATTCACCAAAAAATTATTATAATCTCATTGAACCACATTTTACTTCTTAATGACAACCATGTATGTCGGATTTTCAAAATTCAATACACATTAGTGGTAAACTTTCATTTAACTGAAAAATCAGTTTGCTTGATTACCACTTAGTATTTGTTTTATAATTTTTAGACATTAAATAAATTAAATTATGTACGACATAATAATGATGCAGTGATGACATCATTATTTAACGATTAAAATAAAATGGAAAGATAATGTAAAATCTAAAACCTACACATGTCCAAAACCAATTGGATGAATGGATTTCGATGCCTTATCACCTTATCCACGAATTCCATCAATGTGGGACCTTTTAAAACCGAAACACATTTTCAAATAATGTAATGTTTCTTTACTTTCCAAAAGTGCACTCCTCTCCCCTTATAAAAGGCCCCCACCTCTACCTCATTTCACACACTCTTCAAGCCATTGGCTCGGCCAACCCCTGCCCATTTGCTCTCTCCACATCCCTCTCCTCATCCTAGAGGATTCCCCTTGGGCAGAATCCTTTCAAAGGAAGCCTTTAGGCTCAAATCAAAAGGAGTTACACTTTTTAAGGTAATTCATCCTCTCATGCTCATTTGTTTTATTTTGCTTCTCCAACCCCCTAAACTCTTTTTATTTACTTATTTTGTAACAACACCAGTATCTTAAATATACTAGGATGTTGTTATAAGATTTATTTTATCTACACTCTCACACAACTACATCAAATGGTTAAAGAACATACGGTTTCCGTGGATGGCGAAATTCTGCCTCCCGAAACGATGATTGTTCAACACTCATTAAACACCTTCAAAGGTGGCCATTATGATGTCACTATTTTTATATATGATATATAATATGTTTATGTTTTCCTTAAGCTTCTGTTTTTTCATTTTGGGCATACCTTTATGGTTTCCATTATGGGTAAAACACGATATCTTCATTTTAGGAAGCGCGGACTACCGCCCCCTCAAAGTGATGTGATTCGTTAATACCATATGTGGGATGTGTAGAGGATAAAGTTAATGATATTATACATGATGTTATACTGGAATTATAATATACCTATATATATCATTATCATTTATTTCCATTAAAGTATGAGATAGAAATGAAAGTAGCGTTCATGCGTACGTACGGACTACCGTCTCCATGAACGGTGCATTTCATTTCTTATCCCCAAATGTAATGTACTATTAAAAGTACATGTATATAATGGATATATATAATTAATGATATATCTAAATGATGAATATAATTCTGGAATTAAAATATACATAAGTCTCATTTAGTTTTAATTCCATTAATATGACAAAGAAATGAAAGTAGCGTTCATGCGTACGTACGGCTTACCGTCTCCATGAACGGTGCATTTCATTTCTTACCTCTAAATGATTATGTAATATTTTAAATACATGTATGTACTGGATATATATGACATATATGATATCTACATCATGAATACCATTCTGGATATAATGAAACATTGACCAAATTAACAACATGTAAGTGTAAGAAGTCTATTTTTGACTTAAGAACCAAATACCGACAAAATGAACATTATTAACTTAAATGATTACATGATGTTCATAACATGGTATAAAAGGAATAATGAACTTGAAAAGATTCATAAGCAAGTAGAGATTAACTCAAGTTTATTATTCAGGAGTTTAAAGAACGGTCGGGTCAAGTCGGATACGAGGTATGGGAACTTCTTAACCCAATTTCCATTCTTTGGGTTAATCTCCTACTTTCAAATTATGTCATTATATTATTATGTCGTATCTTGTATTTGTACTTTATTTATGTGTACTTATAGTGAATACACATAATGTATCTATTTTATTTTAAAAATTATCTTTGTATGGGACTTCGTCTCAATCTCCTTTCGTTGAGGCATATTTTATTTTATACACAACTTTCTTTTATGCGGTGTATAAACCCCTTTGACTTTTACGTTTATTCAAAAGGAATCTTTTTTATACGAAGCGTTTACTAAACGACAAAAGGGAATGTTTTTGTCGTACGTATGCGGCGACAACGACTTCTCCGCCGTCGTAACCGTTATTTGAGTTTCGGCTTCCTCTACAAGCCATACCTTCTTTTTAAAAGAAAAATAAATACCATATTTTACTTTTATTTTATTTTGGTATTGAAAATGGTTTTCATAATGTTTTTATATCAATGTGTTGTATTGATATCTCGTGATTGAAATGTGGAAAAAGGCATGCTGGGGAATGTCTTCTGAATTCTGGAAAGTGCTACCGATGTGGTAAGATGGGGCATAAGGCTCGTGATTGCACTGAAAAGGATCAAGGTGAAGGTAAGAACAAGTTTGATTTACAGTTAGTGAAATGTTATAAGTGCAATGAGATGGGTCACTATGCAAACGAGTGTCCGACAAGGAGCTTGAGTGATGGGAAGCAGCTAGACTACAAGCAGAAAGGGGTGGTAAAATCATTTGCAACAACTTCAGCAGATGTTGGGTCATCGAATGAAGTGGTATCAGCTCCAGGGAGCTCAGTATTTTTCGAAGATTGACTAGAGGTCAGGGTACCATCAGTTGAAAGTAAAAGAAGCAGACGACTGCGTTCCGTACTAGATATGGCCATTATGAATTTGTAGTTATGCCTTTTGGGTTAACCAATGCACCTGCTGTATTCATGGACCTTATGAATAAAATTTTCCATGAGTTCTTGGATAAGTTTGTGTTTGTGTTTTGAGGTTTGTGAAGAGGTTATGTGTGCCTTGTGATTCACAGTTGAAGAGAGAGTTGTTATGTGAAGCTCATAGTTCTCCGTTTTCAGTTCATCCGGGCAGTACTAAGATGTATAGAGATCTGCGGGAGTATTACTGGTGGGATGGAATGAAAAGAGATATTGCTGATTTTACTGTGAAGTGTTTGACTTGTCAGCAGGTTAAAGCAGAGCGGCAGTTACCGAAAGGGATGCTTCAGCCTTTACCAGTGCCAGAGTGGAAATGGGAGAATATATCCATGGACTTTGTTGTTGGATTACCGAAGACATCTCGAGGTAATAATGCAATCTGGGTTATTATTGATCGCTTGACCAAATCTGCTCATTTCCTTGCTATACGAGATACTTTCTCTCTTGATCAACTTTCCCGTTTGTATCGTAAAGAGATAGTCAGGTTACATGGAGTTCCCCTCTCCATTGTATCGGATCGTGATCCCAGGTTTACTTCTAACTTTTGGAAAGGCCTTCAGAAGTTGTTGGGTACTGAATTAAATTTTAGTACAGCTTTTCATCCTCAATCAGATGGGAAGTCAGAACGAACAATTCAGACATTGGAGGATATGCTACGAGCTTGTTCTATGGATTATCAGGGAAGTTGGGACCAACATCTTTCTTTGGTTGAGTTTTCATATAATAACAGTTTTCATTCCAGTATACAGATGGCACCATTTCAGGCATTATATGGGAAGCGGTGTCGAACTCCAGCTTTCTGGGATGAAGTGGGTGAAAGAAATTTGATGGGACCAGAATTGGTAGAAGAGATGGCAGAAAAAGTTCAGCTGATTCAGAAACACATGAGAACAGCTCAGAGCAGGCAGAAGAGTTATGCGGATAACCGGAGGAAGGATCTATCTTTCGAGGTAGGTGATCATGTTTTTCTCAAGGTTTCTCCTTGGAAAAGTGTGATGAGATTTGGTAAGAAAGGAAAGTTGAGTCCAAGGTTTATTGGACCATACGAAATTCTGGAAAGAGTTGGATCAGTTGCATACCGAGTGGCTTTACCTCTGAGTTTATCTCAGGTACACAATGTTTTTCACGTTTCGATGTTGAGAAAGTATATGCCAGATCCATCTCATGTTTTGAGTCCAGAGGTAGTTCAGCTGGAAGAGAACCTATCTTATGAGGAACAACCGGTCCAGATTCTTGACCACAGGGAGCAAGTGTTACGGAATAAGGTGATTCATCAGGTAAAGGCTTTTTGGAAAAACCATGTGATTGAAGAGGCAACGTGGGAATCTGAAAATGCTATGAGGGATAAATACCCCCACTTATTTTGATAAGTGAATAAAATTGCGAGGACGCAATTCCCAAAAGGGGGGAAGGATGTAACATCCCAGGTAATTAAAGAATAAATAATTTTCATATTTATTAATATTAGAGAATTAAATATGAATTTTAATTAAAAGGGGTTGCTATGTTCGATAGCGTACCCGATACGCAACGATGAGTTTCTTTGAAACTTACGTAGCACACTAGTAATATAATAATATTATGTTAGTTAACAAGTAGTCGTTGTACTGGCGGGAATGAATAGAAATAACTAAAATATGAATAGATGTGTTTTTAGATGTTTTTACATTTACCCAATAAAAGACAAAGGCTTAAAATACGGAAAGAGTTCAATTTTAGGCTTTTATACTCTAATTTTCACTAAAGGTTCACTTATCACCTTTTAATGGTGAACCGTCATTAAATATAGTTTTGATCACTCTTATACATTCTTTTGGACCAAATAAAACTTTTATTAAGAATCGGGATATCAAATTTTACTTTGTGTAATTTTTGGTACCTTTCTGATAAAGTTCATTTTTTTTTATGAATAGTGTAAAATGTTGCATTTTAATTCAAAACCTCTTTTTGATCTAATTTATTTATATGATTAGATTATCTTTTGAATTGGTTTTAAAGTGAAATTAGAATATATTTTTACAATTTTATCCAATGGTGGTCATTGGAATCAATTTCGATTTGAAATTAGACTTAAACTGGTGTCAATCTTTTGATACTTATTGTTTTGTAAAAACACGCTATTTGCTCTGGCAGCGGGAATTAGTTATTAAATTAATTAATGTGACTTATATGATTTGAATTTTGTAAAATAGACTTCATTTTTGAATTCGGAATATCAAATATAGCTTAGGGTGAATTTTTGGTAATTTTCTGAAAAACTTCAATTTTTGATGAATAGTGAAACCACTAAGTGGTAATCAAGCAAACTGATTTTTCAGTTAAATGAAAGTTTACAACTAATGTGTATTGAATTTTGAAAATCCGACATACATGGTTGTCATTAAGAAGTAAAATGTGGTTCAATGAGATTAAAATAATTTTTTGGTGAATAGTAACTTATTAAGTTCTTAATCGCGATTAGTGGTAATTAGGGTAGTTTAATGTATAAATAATGCTTTAATAATATAAAATGACCTAGACACATGTCCCAACCTCATTGGTTGTGTCATGGCCGACCAAGACAAGTCATGGCCTAACTTGGGGACCCCATGTATCCACTTTTGTTGGGAAATAACATAAATTACTTTTTATTAAATGTTAAAGTGAAAATGACACAAACATAATATGTTTTGCGAAAACAATTTTTAAGTGGGGTTATACAAGTCCAAATTTTGATTATAAATATTCAATGGAAAGCTAAAAAGATTTCCTATATCATAGTATTTGTTTTATAATTTTTAGACATTAAATAAATTAAATTATGTACGACATAATAATGATGCAGTGATGACATCATTATTTAACGATTAAAATAAAATGGAAAGATAATGTAAAATCTAAAACCTACACATGGCCAAAACCAATTGGATGAGTGGATTTCGAATCCTTATCACCTTATCCACGAATTCTATCAATGTGGGACCTTTTAAAACCGAAACACATTTTCAAATAAAGTTATATTTCTTTACTTTCCAAAAGTGCCCCTCCTCTCCCCTTATAAAAGGCCCCCACCTCTACCTCATTTCACACACTCTTCAAGCCTTTGGCTCGGCCAACCCCTGCCCATTTGCTCTCTCCACATCCCTCTCCTCATTCTAGAGGATTCCCCTTGGGCAGAATCCTTTCAAAGGAAGCCTTTAGGCTCAAATCAAAAGGAGTTACACTTTTTAAGGTAATTCATCCTCTCATGCTCATTTGTTTTATTTTGCTTCTCCAACCCCCTAAACTCTTTTTATTTACTTATTTTGTAACAACACCAGTATCTTAAATATACTAGGATGTTGTTATAAGATTTATTTTATCTACACTCTCACACAACTACATCAAATGGTTAAAGAACATACGGTTTCCGTGGATGGCGAAATTCTGCCTCCCGAAACGATGATTGTTCAACACTCATTAAACACCTTCAAAGGTGGCCATTATGATGTCACTATTTTTATATATGATATATAATATGTTTATGTTTTCCTTAAGCTTCTGTTTTTTCATTTTGGGCATACCTTTATGGTTTCCATTATGGGTAAAACACGATATCTTCATTTTAGGAAGCGCGGACTACCGCCCCCTCAAAGTGATGTGATTCGTTAATACCATATGTGGGATGTGTAGAGGATAAAGTTAATGATATTATACATGATGTTATACTGGAATTATAATATACCTATATATATCATTATCATTTATTTCCATTAAAGTATGAGATAGAAATGAAAGTAGCGTTCATGCGTACGTACGGACTACCGTCTCCATGAACGGTGCATTTCATTTCTTATCCCCAAATGTAATGTACTATTAAAAGTACATGTATATAATGGATATATATAATTAATGATATATCTAAATGATGAATATAATTCTGGAATTAAAATATACATAAGTCTCATTTAGTTTTAATTCCATTAATATGACAAAGAAATGAAAGTAGCGTTCATGCGTACGTACGGCTTACCGTCTCCATGAACGGTGCATTTCATTTCTTACCTCTAAATGATTATGTAATATTTTAAATACATGTATGTACTGGATATATATGACATATATGATATCTACATCATGAATACCATTCTGGATATAATGAAACATTGACCAAATTAACAACATGTAAGTGTAAGAAGTCTATTTTTGACTTAAGAACCAAATACCGACAAAATGAACATTATTAACTTAAATGATTACATGATGTTCATAACATGGTATAAAAGGAATAATGAACTTGAAAAGATTCATAAGCAAGTAGAGATTAACTCAAGTTTATTATTCAGGAGTTTAAAGAACGGTCGGGTCAAGTCGGATACGAGGTATGGGAACTTCTTAACCCAATTTCCATTCTTTGGGTTAATCTCCTACTTTCAAATTATGTCATTATATTATTATGTCGTATCTTGTATTTGTACTTTATTTATGTGTACTTATAGTGAATACACATAATGTATCTATTTTATTTTAAAAATTATCTTTGTATGGGACTTCGTCTCAATCTCCTTTCGTTGAGGCATATTTTATTTTATACACAACTTTCTTTTATGCGGTGTATAAACCCCTTTGACTTTTACGTTTATTCAAAAGGAATATTTTTTATACGAAGCGTTTACTAAACGACAAAAGGGAATGTTTTTGTCGTACGTATGCGGCGACAACGACTTCTCCGCCGTCGTAACCGTTATTTGAGTTTCGGCTTCCTCTACAAGCCATACCTTCTTTTTAAAAGAAAAATAAATACCATATTTTACTTTTATTTTATTTTGGTATTGAAAATGGTTTTCATAATGTTTTTATATCAATGTGTTGTATTGATATCTCGTGATTGAAATGTGGAAATTTTATGTTTCCTTTATGCTTGTTTTATGTGATATGATTATGTTATGGTTCTTGGGCATTATTATGAAGACGGGTGGTTCCGTGATAAACTAAGGGCGGGTGAGCCCGTTATAGCTCTCCAATGCATTGGGTAACGCGAAGGAGTGAAACGTTAAGGTTTCTCCGAAGAGATTTTAGGGAATATACTGTGATGGGTTTTCCAAACGTAACCAAGAGGGTTACTCCCTACGTAAGAATGTTATGAATGCCTCAAGTTACCTTTACGTCTTATGATTTCTATGATTTATTCATGATTTTATGAGGTATGTTAAAGTGCCTATGTTTTATGGGTAAAGTATGATTTCATTCTTATGTATATATGAACTCATGTTTCCTTTCCATGTTTTTTTTATAACCCATACTGAGTTTTTATGCTCATCCCATGTTTTTGAAATGTTTTTCACAGGTCAAGGGAAAGGTACATGATAAGATGATAGAGTCAAGGATGTGTCAAGAAATAATCCATGTTTTATTTTAAATGTGTTTCCATTGATGGGAATGAAGAATAATATCTTTATGTAACCACTTTGTTTATATGTGGAATGTAATGCAAGTTTTATGATCTAATTCTCTAAAACTCTAAACCTGAAAAGATCCTCAATGTGAATTATTCATTTAATTCAACATTAAGTAAGGTTTAAGGCTGGGGCCTTATAGTTGGTATTGTATTTTTCAACATTTTACACTATTCATAGAAAAATACAATACCAACTATAAGGCCCCAGCCTTAAACCTTACTTAATGTTGAATTAAATGAATAATTCACATTGAGGATCTTTTCAGGTTTAGAGTTTTAGAGAATTAGATCATAAAACTTGCATTACATTCCACATATAAACAAAGTGGTTACATAAAGATATTATTCTTCATTCCCATCAATGGAAACACATTTAAAATAAAACATGGATTATTTCTTGACACATCCTTGACTCTATCATCTTATCATGTACCTTTCCCTTGACCTGTGAAAAACATTTCAAAAACTTGGGATGAGCATAAAAACTCAGTATGGGTTATAAAAAAAACATGGAAAGGAAACATGAGTTCATATATACATAAGAATGAAATCATACTTTACCCATAAAACATAGGCACTTTAACATACCTCATAAAATCATGAATAAATCATAGAAATCATAAGACGTAAAGGTAACTTGAGGCATTCATAACATTCTTACGTAGGGAGTAACCCTCTTGGTTACGTTTGGAAAACCCATCACAGTATATTCCCTAAAATCTCTTCGGAGAAACCTTAACGTTTCACTCCTTCGCGTTACCCAATGCATTGGAGAGCTATAACGGGCTCACCCGCCCTTAGTTTATCACGGAACCACCCGTCTTCATAATAATGCCCAAGAACCATAACATAATCATATCACATAAAACAAGCATAAAGGAAACATAAAATTTCCACATTTCAATCACGAGATATCAATACAACACATTGATATAAAAACATTATGAAAACCATTTTCAATACCAAAATAAAATAAAAGTAAAATATGGTATTTATTTTTCTTTTAAAAAGAAGGTATGGCTTGTAGAGGAAGCCGAAACTCAAATAACGGTTACGACGGCGGAGAAGTCGTTGTCGCCGCATACGTACGACAAAAACATTCCCTTTTGTCGTTTAGTAAACGCTTCGTATAAAAAAGATTCCTTTTGAATAAACGTAAAAGTCAAAGGGGTTTATACACCGCATAAAAGAAAGTTGTGTATAAAATAAAATATGCCTCAACGAAAGGAGATTGAGACGAAGTCCCATACAAAGATAATTTTTAAAATAAAATAGATACATTATGTGTATTCACTATAAGTACACATAAATAAAGTACAAATACAAGATACGACATAATAATATAATGACATAATTTGAAAGTAGGAGATTAACCCAAAGAATGGAAATTGGGTTAAGAAGTTCCCATACCTCGTATCCGACTTGACCCGACCGTTCTTTAAACTCCTGAATAATAAACTTGAGTTAATCTCTACTTGCTTATGAATCTTTTCAAGTTCATTATTCCTTTTATACCATGTTATGAACATCATGTAATCATTTAAGTTAATAATGTTCATTTTGTCGGTATTTGGTTCTTAAGTCAAAAATAGACTTCTTACACTTACATGTTGTTAATTTGGTCAATGTTTCATTATATCCAGAATGGTATTCATGATGTAGATATCATATATGTCATATATATCCAGTACATACATGTATTTAAAATATTACATAATCATTTAGAGGTAAGAAATGAAATGCACCGTTCATGGAGACGGTAAGCCGTACGTACGCATGAACGCTACTTTCATTTCTTTGTCATATTAATGGAATTAAAACTAAATGAGACTTATGTACTATTTTAATTCCAGAATTATATTCATCATTTAGATATATCATTAATTATATATATCCAATTATATACATGTACTTTTAATAGTACATTACATTTGGGGATAAGAAATGAAATGCACCGTTCATGGAGACGGTAGTTGTCCGTACGTACGCGCATGAACGCTACTTTCATTTCTATCTCATACTTTAATGGAAATAAATGATAATGATATATATAGGTATATTATAATTCCAGTATAACATCATGTTATAATATCATTAACTTTATCCTCTACACATCCCACATATGGTATTAACGAATCACATCACTTTGAGGGGGCGGTAGTCCGCGCTTCCTAAAATTGAAGATATCGTGTTTTACCCATAATGGAAACCATAAAGGTATGCCCAAAATGAAAAAACAGAAGCTTAAGGAAAACATAAACATATTATATATCATATATAAAAATAGTGACATCATAATGGCCACCTTTGAAGGTGTTTAATGAGTGTTGAACAATCATCGTTTCGGGAGGCAGAATTTCGCCATCCACGGAAACCGTATGTTCTTTAACCATTTGATGTAGTTGTGTGAGAGTGTAGATAAAATAAATCTTATAACAACATCCTAGTATATTTAAGATACTGGGTGTTGTTACAAAATGAAGTAAATAAAAAGAGTTTAGGGGGTTGGAGAAGCAAAATAAAACAAATGAGCATGAGAGGATGAATTACCTTTAAAAAGTGTAACTCCTTTTGATTTGAGCCTAAAGGCTTCCTTTGAAAGGATTCTGCCAAGGGGAATCCTCTAGGATGAGGAGAGGGATGTGGAGAGAGCAAATGGGCAGGGGTTGGCCGAGCCAAAGGCTTGAAGAGTGTGTGAAATGAGGTAGAGGTGGGGGCCTTTTATAAGGGGAGAGGAGGGGCACTTTTGGAAAGTAAAGAAATATAACTTTATTTGAAAATGTGTTTCGGTTTTAAAAGGTCCCAAATTGATATAATTCGTGGATAAGGTGATAAGGATTCGAAATCCACTCATCCAATTGGTTTTGGCCATGTGTAGGTTTTAGATTTTACATTATCTTTCCATTTTATTTTAATCGTTAAATAATGATGTCATCACTGCATCATTATTATGTCGTACATAATTTAATTTATTTAATGTCTAAAAATTATAAAACAAATTACTATGATGTAGGAAATCGTTTTAGCTTTCCATTGAATATTTATAATCAAAATTTGGACTTGTATAACCCCACTTAAATTTTTTTTTCGCAAAACATATTATGTTTGTGTCATTTTCACTTTAACATTTAATAAAAAGTAATTTATGTTATTTCCCAACAAAAGTGGATACATGGGGTCCCCAAGTTAGGCCATGACTTGTCTTGGTCGTCCATGACACAACCAATGAGGTTGGGACATGTGTCTAGGTCATTTTATATTATTAAAGCATTATTTATACATTAAACTACCCTAATTACCACTAATCGCGATTAAGAACTTAATAAGTTACTATTCACCAAAAATTATTTTAATCTCATTGAACCACATTTTACTTCTTAATGACAACCATGTATGTCGGATTTTCAAAATTCAATACACATTAGTTGTAAACTTTCATTTAACTGAAAAATCAGTTTGCTTGATTACCACTTAGTGGTTTCACTATTCATCAAAAATTGAAGTTTTTCAGAAAATTACCAAAAATTCACCCTAAGCTATATTTGATATTCCGAATTCAAAAATGAAGTCTATTTTACAAAATTCAAATCATATAAGTCACATTAATTAATTTAATAACTAATTCCCGCTGCCAGAGCAAATAGCAGTGTTTTTACAAAACAATAAGTATCAAAAGATTGACACCAGTTTAAGTCTAATTTCAAATCGAAATTGATTCCAATGACCACCATTGGATAAAATTGTAAAAATATATTCTAATTTCACTTTAAAACCAATTCAAAAGATAATCTAATCATATAAATAAATTAGATCAAAAAGAGGTTTTGAATTAAAATGCAACATTTTACACTTTTCATAAAAAAAAAATGAACTTTATCAGAAAGGTACCAAAAATTACACAAAGTAAAATTTGATATCCCGATTCTTAATAAAAGTTTTATTTGGTCCAAAAGAATGTATAAGAGTGATCAAAACTATATTTAATGACGGTTCACCATTAAAAGGTGATAAGTGAACCTTTAGTGAAAATTAGAGTATAAAAGCCTAAAATTGAACTCTTTCCGTATTTTAAGCCTTTGTCTTTTATTGGGTAAATGTAAAAACATCTAAAAACACATCTATTCATATTTTAGTTATTTCTATTCATTCCCGCCAGTACAACGACTACTTGTTAACTAACATAATATTATTATATTACTAGTGTGCTACGTAAGTTTCAAAGAAACTCATCGTTGCGTATCGGGTACGCTATCAAACATAGCAACCCCTTTTAATTAAAATTCATATTTAATTCTCTAATATTAATAAATATGAAAATTATTTATTCTTTAATTACCTGGGATGTTACATCCTTCCCCCCTTTTGGGAATTGCGTCCTCGCAATTTTATTCACTTATCAAAATAAGTGGGGGTATTTATCCCTCATAGCATTTTCAGATTCCCACGTTGCCTCTTCAAAGGGGTTTATACACCGTATAAAAGAAAGTTGTGTATAAAATAAAATATGCCTCAACGAAAGGAGATTGAGACGAAGTCCCATACAAAGATAATTTTTTAAAATAAAATAGATACATTATGTGTATTCACTATAAGTACACATAAATAAAGTACAAATACAAGATACGACATAATAATATAATGACATAATTTGAAAGTAGGAGATTAACCCAAAGAATGGAAATTGGGTTAAGAAGTTCCCATACAAAGATCATTTTAATAAATAAAGTACATATATAATGTGTATTCACTATAAGTACAGATAAATAATGTAAAAATACAAGATAGGACATAATAATATCATGACATAATTTGAAAGTAGGATATTAACCCAAAGAACGAAAATTGGGTTAAGAAGTTCCCTTACCTCGTATCCGACTTGACCCGACCGTTCTTTAAACTCCTGAATAATAAACTTGAGTTAATCTCTACTTGCTTATGAATCTTTTCAAGTTCATTATTCCTTTTATACCATGTTATGAACATCATGTAATCATTTAAGTTAATAATGTTCATTTTGTCGGTATTTGGTTCTTAAGTCAAAAATTGACTTCTTATACTTACATGTTGTTAATTTGGTCAAAGGTTCATTATATCCAGAATGGTATTCATTATGTAGATATCATATATGTCATATATATCCAGTATATACATTCATTTATAATATTACATCACACTTAGAGGTAAGAAATGAAATGCACCGTTCATGGAGACGGTAAGCCGTACGTACGCATGAACGCTACTTCCATTTCTATTTCATATTTTCTGGAATGGAATCATAATGATATAAAAGTATATTATAATTCCAGTATAACAATATATATAATATCATTAACTTTATCCTTTACACATCCCACATATGGTATTAACGAATCAAATCACTTTTAGGGGGCGGTAGTCCGCACTTCCTAAAATGAAGATATCGTGTTTTACCCATAATGGAAACCATAAAGGTATGCCCAAAATGAAAAAAACAGAAGATTAAGGAAAACATAAACATATAATATATCATATATAAAAATAGTGACATCATAATGGCCACCTTTGAAGGTGTTAAATGAGTATTGAACAATCATCGTTTCGGGAGGCAGAATTTCGCCATCCACGGAAACCGTATGTTCTTTAACCATTTGATGTAGTTGTGTGAGAGTGTAGCTCAAATATATCTTATAACAACATCCTAGTATATTGAAGATACTGGTGTTGTTACAAAAGAAGTAAATAAAAAGAGTTTAGGGGGTCGGAGAAGCAAAATAAAACAAATGAACATGAGAGAATGAATTACCTTAAAAAGTGTAACTTCTTTTGGTTTGAGCCCAAAGGCTTCCTTTGAAAGGATTCTGCCCAAAGGGAATCCTCTAGGATGAGGAGAGGGATGTGGAGAGAGCAAATGGGCAGGGGTTGGCCGAGCCAATGGCTTGAAGAGTGTGTGAAATGAGGTAGAGGTGGGGGCCTTTTATAAGGGGAGAGGAGGGCACTTTTGGAAAGTAAAGAATCATTACATTATTTGAAAATGTGTTTCGGTTTTAAAAGGTCCCACATTGATGGAATTCGTGGATAAGGTGATAAGGCATCGAAATCCATTCATCCAATTGGTTTTGGACATGTGTAGTTCATAGATTTTATTTTATCTTTCCATTTTATTTAAATCGTCAAATAATGATGTCATCGCTGCATCATTATTATGTCATAAATAATTAAATTTATTTAATGTCTAAAAATTATAAACAAATTACTATGATGTAGGAAATCTTTTTAGCTTTCCATTGAATATTTATAATCAAAATTTGGACTTGTATAACCCCACTTAAAAATTGTTTTCGCAAAACATATTATGTTTGTGTCATTTTCACTTTAACATTTAATAAAAAGTAATTTATGTTATTTCCCAACAAAAGTGGATACATGGGGTCCCCAAGTTAGGCCATGACTTGTCTTGGTCGTCCATGACACAACCAATGAGGTTGGGACATGTGTCTAGGTCATTTTATATTATTAAAGCATTATTTATACATTAAACTACCCTAATTACCACTAATCGCGATTAAGAACTTAATAAGTTACTATTCACCAAAAAATTATTATAATCTCATTGAACCACATTTTACTTCTTAATGACAACCATGTATGTCGGATTTTCAAAATTCAATACACATTAGTGGTAAACTTTCATTTAACTGAAAAATCAGTTTGCTTGATTACCACTTAGTGGTTTCACTATTCATCAAAAATTGAAGTTTTTCAGAAAATTACCAAAAATCACCCTAAGCTATATTTGATATTCTGAATTCAAAAATGAAGTCTATTTTACAAAATTCAAATCATATAAGTCACATTAATTAATTTAATAATTAATTCCCGCTGCCAGAGCAAATAGCGTGTTTTTACAAAACAATAAGTATCAAAAGATTGACACCAGTTTAAGTCTAATTTCAAAGTGAAATTGATTCCAATGACCACCATTGGATAAAATGGTAAAAATAGATTCTAATTTTACTTAAAAACCAATTCAAAATATAATCTAATCATATAAAACATGAGTTCATATATACATAAGAATGAAATCATACTTTACCCATAAAACATAGGCACTTTAACATACCTCATAAAAACATGAATAAATCATATAAATCATAATACGTAAAGGTAACTTGAGGCATTCATAACATTCTTACGTTGGGAGTAACCCTCTTGGTTACGTTTGGAATAACCATCACAGTATATTCCCTAAAATCTCTTCGGAGAAACCTTAACGTTTCACTCCTTCGCGTTACCCAATGCATTGGAGAGCTATAACGGGCTCACCCGCCCTTAGTTTATCACGGAACCACCCGTCTTCATAATAATGCCCAAGAACCATAACATAATCATATCACATAAAACATGCATAAAGGAAACATAAAATTTCCACATTTCAATCACGAGATATCAATACAACACATTGATATAAAAACATTATGAAAACAATTTTCAATACCAAAGTAAAACATGGTATTTATTTTTCTTTTAAAAAGAAGGAATGGCTTGTAGAGGAAGCCGAAACTCAAATAACGGTTACGACGGCGGAGAAGTCGTTGTCGCCGCATACGTACG
>CAUJRU010003562.1:0-40242 GCA_963277665.1 Viscum album
ATATAAGGACCCGACCTTAAAACATTACATAATATTGAATTAAATGAATAATTCACATTGAGGATCTTTTCAGGTTTAGAGTTTTAGAGAATTAAGTCATACTATTACAAGAAAACTTGAATATTACATGTAGACACTATTACTCAGTATCCATTTTTTTCATACAATAAAAACTCTTAAAAAGAAACATGTTTAGTTCCATGTTTTAGACAACATGACTTTTCCTTGATCCCATCCTTGACCCTATTCATCTTTAAGTCCTATGGAAAACATTTCAAAAACTTGGGATGAACATAAAAAGCTCAGTAAGGGTTATAAAATAATGAAGGAAAACATTATCCCATCAATAAAAACAAATCAATGAAACCATACTTTTCAATCATAACATACCTTATGAAATCATAAGATTTATGAATAACACACACAAATCATAAATCAAAAAGGTTACTTATGGCATCCATACCAAACTTACATTGTAGATATCACAGCTATATAGGGAGTTACACTCATAGTATATTCCCTAAATCTCTTAGGAGAAACATCACATTTACCTCTGTCACGTAACCCAATGCATTGGAGAGCTATCTCGGGCTCACCCGCCCTAGGTTTATCACGGAACCACCCATATACATAAAAAATTACCAATAACCATAACATAATCATAACACATAACACATGTATAAAGGAAAGATAAAATTTCTACATTTCAATATATCAAATCAAGATATTGAAATAAACAATGCTTTATCAAATCATTTTCAAAACCATTTAAAAAGAGATTTTTGAATCGAAGTGTCCCATACCACTTTGAAGCTTTTAAATGAATTATCATTTTAAAACATTAATGTCCATATAAATAAATCCTAAAAACCATTTTGAAAACATGGACATTAATGAGAAATATTTAGAAGAATAAATCTTTAAAACATTTAAAACGATATTTTAGTTAAAGAGTTTTTTTAACAAAAAGAGAGACGCTTGAATAAAAATAATTGAGGAATAACATTTAATTAGGACTTCATAATATCATGAGAATAAAGGGATTCATGATATAATATGTCAAAGGACAGTATATACATCATATAAGAGTGAATTGGTACATAACAACAATGAAGTCTCAGTGGAAATGTAAATTGAGATGAAATCCCTTATAAAGATGATATCCTTAAATTAAGGATAAATCAATCACATAATTATGTGTGAAAAATATAAATACACCCAATATAAGTGGATATTAAGTGTAAAACAATCATAGGTCATTCACACATATTCATAGGACGACATATTCAAGAAGTACAAGTTGAACCCAAAGAATTGAAATTGGGTTAAGAAGTTCCCTTGTAAAAATTCGACAGCCTAACGACGTCACTTTAAAATTCATAAAATGAGTTGACGAGATAAAAAAAGGTATCTCATCACATGGACACAAAGTTTACATCAATGAGGATATAGAAGAACATATCCCAATATAATAAGATGTAAATTAAAAGACATAACAAAAAAAGTCTTTTAAATAGAGGAGGGTCAAAAGTTCCCTTACCGATTTGGTAACTTACAAAACATACGTCACATGAAAGAAGGATCATACAATGAAGATGTATATACTTATAAATGAAAGTATATTACACAAAGAGTACAATCATGGGTAGAACATACACCACACAAAAGGAAATAGTGACATATATAGCATGAATCTCACAGGAATAAAAAGTGAGATGAAACCCTTTACCATGTTGTAATCAACTGAGTCGTATGAACAAAAGTTAATAACTACCAAATGAATCACATAATACCATGAATATAATGAGAATAATGATTATATATATCAAATTTCTGAACACAATACACCACATGCAATGAATAAGTGACGAACAATGGAAATCTTACGGAATTAAAAGTGAGATAGGAAAATCCCTGACCTCGTGTCCTACTTGACTCTTATGTTCCGTGTTCTTCCTGAATAATAAACTTAAGTTAATATCTACTTCATTAAGAAATTTTTTAAAGTTTATTATTCATTTTATATCACTTATTATCTTGCTATAACAACTGGTTAATTATTTGAGTTCATATTGGATATTTTATCGATGTTCGGAACTTGAGTTAAAAATGAACTTGTTATAATTACAATTTGTCGATGTGGTCAATAGTCCATTATCTCCAGAATGATATTAATGATTTAGATATCATATAAATCATATATAACCAGTATATATATGTATTTATAATAGTAAATAACATTTTGGAGATAAAAAATGAAATGCACCGTTCATGGAGACGGTAGCCCGTACGTACGCATGAACGCTACTTTTATTTCTATTTCTTATTTTAATGGAATTAAAACATAATGATACATAGGTATATTATAATTACAGTATAATATCATATATAATATCATTAACTCCATCCTTTATACATCCCACATGTGGCATTAACGAGTCGTATCACTTTGAGGGAGCGGTAGTCCGCACTTCCTCAAATGAAATTATCACGTTTACCCATAATGGAAACCATAAGGGTATGATATAAATGAAAAATACAAAAGCATAAAGAAAACATAAACATAATATATATCATATATAAATACAGTTCCATCATAATGACCACCATGAGAGGCGGTAGGAGGTAATTGAACAATCATCGTTTCGTGAGGTGTTAGTTTTCCATCCACAGAAACATTATGTTCTTCACCCATTAGATGGAGATGTGTGTAAGTGTAGTTCGAATCCTTCTCATAACAACATCATAGTATATTTAGGATATTGGTGTTGCTATAAAAGAAAGGAATAAAAAGAGTTTAGGGGTTGAAGATGTAAAATAAAATAAAAGAAGTTAAGAGAAACCGTTACCTTTAATTTGGGTAACTTCCTTTGGTTTGAACCAAAATGACTTCTTGAAGTGCCTTCTGCCTAAGGTAAGTCTTCTAAGAGGAGAAGAGGGATGTAGGGAGCTTAATTGGGCAGAGGTTGGATGAGCCTAAAGGCTTGAGAGGTGTGAGGAATTGGTTAGAAGTGGTCTCCTTTTATATGGGAGAGGAGAGACTCTTTAGAAAAGTGTGAAAATATTATTTTATTATATAATGATATTCAGTTTTTAAAGGTCCAAAAATAATTATAGTCGAAGATAATATGACTCATGGTCGAAATAAAATCATCCAATAGGAATTGGACAAGTTTTGGATAATATTTTTATCATTATAATCTTATTTAATTAAATCATTTATTAATGAGGTAAATACTACATTATTGTGTCATATATAATTTAATTTATTTGATGTATAATTTATTTTAAAAAATACTATCATGTAGGAAATATTTTTATCTTTATAAAGAATATTTAGTCTAAAATATGAGTTATATGACACTATATAAAAATTAATTTACTAAAAGATTTTTGTTTTTGTCAATTTTGCCTTTATTTTAAATTAATTAATCTAAAGTGTCCTTATCACTCTTAAATGGCTCCATGGGGTCCCAAAATCGATCCAGCGATTCCCATGGTCAGCCATGACTCATCCAATAAGGTTTGAACAAGTGTTAAGGTAATTTTGAATTATTACAATATTCTTTTTTACCTTTAATTACCCTATTTACCTTTAACCGCGGTAAATAAAAGTCAAAAGTTGCTATTCACCAAAAATTATTTTCATCTTATTGAACCAAATTTTACTTACTAATAACAACCATATATGTCGGATTTTCGAAATTCAATTCACAGAAGTGGTAAAATTTCATTTAAATGAAAAAGTCAGTTTTTAACTACTATTAAGTGGTTTCACTATATATCAAAAATTGAAGTTTTTCAGAAAAATACCAAAAATTCAGCCTAAGATTTATTTTATATTCCGAATCCAAAAAATGATGTTTATTTTTCCAAATTCAAAACATAAAAGTGGCATTAATTAATTTTAAAATTAATTCCCGTTAAAACAAATAGCGTGTTTTTAAGAAACAATAACTATCAAAAGATTGACACTTGTTTATATCCAATTTCAAAGTGAAATCAATTCCAATGAATAACATTGGATTAGATGGTAAAAATATATTCTAATTACACTTTAAAACCAATTAAAAATATAATATAACCATATAAATAAATTAGATTAAAATACAGTTTTGAATTAAAATACAATATTTTTCACTATTCATTAAAAAATGAACTTTATTGGAAAAATTCAAAAAATTTACACAAAGTAAATTTTGATGCCCTCATTTTAAAGAAGTATTTTATTTAGTTAAATAGAATGTATTAAAGTGACCAAAACTATATTTAAAGAGGGTTTGCCATTAAAAGGCGGTAAATCAACCTTTTAATGTAAATTATGCTTAAAATTAAATTCATTCACATTTTAAGACTCTAACTTTTATTGGATAAATGTAAATACATTTAACAAACATGTATAATCATATTGTAGTTAGTTTTGTTCATTCTCTCCAATACAATGGCTAGGAGTTAACTAGCATTTAAAATAATAATATAATATTGTTAGTATGCAACATAAGATTTCAAAGAAATCCGTTGTTGCGTATCAGGTATGCTATCGAACATAGAATCTCCTTTAATGTAAAATTAATATTTAATTCACAAATATTAATAAATATGAAAAGTGTCTTATTCCTTATTTATCTGGGATGTTACATCCTTCCCCCCTTTTGGGAATTACGTTCTCGCAATTTTAAAATTGGGCTCGAAAACATCATTGAAAGTCCCACATCAGAACAAGAGTCAATAAAAATATCACTTTAAAATAAAGGTAGATAAGTAAAAAGGTTACCTGAGACAACAAATACTAAGATTCCATGAAAACATGGATATGGAAGAGAAACTAACTCTCATAGATTAATAGAGAGTGATAGAGAACATGATCACAGAAAGTTAACCACCACAATACCATAAATTTTTGGTTGGGTAAAAGTCTGATGATAAAATAGAGCTTATAACATTTTTTTTCTTCAAGATCCTTTTCATAGAGTTGAAGAATTTTATTAATAACAAGACTAATATCATAAGGAAATATACTTACTCGTCATGTAGAGTGTCATCCTTTAATAAAATTCTATCACAAACTCATCTTTTCTCCAAACAGTAAGTATTCAAGATGACTTGTTCACATTGAAAGCACTATAATCAACTTCTAGAGAATAACATGATCCAAAAAATATGAATCATATATTTTCTATATCTTTATACATTAACCAAAACCAAAATTGGTTAGTACGTGATCAGATAATATCCAAAAGGACAATACTTTATAAAAAGAAGTACTACTATTAATCTCCAAAATTCAACCAAAAGTACCCAAAGTTCAAGAAAGAACATTCAATATACAATTGTCCTTAAAATTCATCAAAAAAAAAAAATCAAAACAAATATTGAAACCCAAAACTCATAAGGATTTAAATCACATAGTCTTCCACAGTAAATCTTAATATTTATCCCCAAAAACATCGACTACTCTTAAAGTATCATACTAAAGTGTAATTATCCTAATTACATATTCCCTGTGATAGTTTAATCATTTTCATAAATAACCCAAATCACCTTATGTCCACAATAAAAACATATATTCTTCCAAAATAATATTTCAACCATTACTACACAATTTAAATCCCAAGGTATTCTATTTTCCTTAAGCATATAGTGTTCTCAAAAGAGAGAATGTCTTCCAAAATAACCTTTATAACTTAATCACCAAATCATTTTTCTATACTAAGAATGTCCATTTGATAAAATATATAATCCCAAAAAAACTTATCATTGATCAATAAAATCATTTAACTAAAAAGAATCAGTCATACTAACCAGGGACTTCACGTAGTCCAGTGGTAGATGATAAATCCCAATCGCACTTCGGTTGTTGGTTCGATTCCCACGGCTTTTTCCGACGCGACGAGTTGTCACATGGTCTGCGTGTTGTCCTTTTTCAAAAACTATACAATTTCATAACATTACAAAAAAAAAGAGACAAATTCCTCAAAAATAAACATAACATAATTTATCCTCAAAGGTTATCTAATACCTTTCATTTTCCTCCCCAAAATGTAATAACTATTTATCACTTCTAAAATAACTATGACTCTTTCTATTATGTTAACCATTATGGATATTTCACTTATGTTTAAATTACACCCTAACCTCTAAATTTATCCAAACCGACCTCTAATACCAACTATAAGGACCCGACCTTAAAACATTACATAATATTGAATTAAATGAATAATTCACATTGAGGATCTTTTCAGGTTTAGAGTTTTAGAGAATTAGGCCATACTATTACATGACAACTTGAATATTACATGTAGACACTACTACTCAATATCCATTTTTTTCATAAAATAAAAACTCTTAAAAAGAAACATGTCTAGTTCAATGTTTTAGATAGCATGACTTTTCCTTGATCCTATCCTTGACCCTATTCATCTTTAAGTCATGTGGAAAAAATTTCAAAAACTTGGGATGAGCATAAAAAGCTCAGTAAGGGTTATAAAATAAGGAAGGAAAAAATTATCCCATCAATAAATACAAATCAATGAAACCATACTTTTCAATCATAACATACCTTACAAAATCATAAGATTTATGAATAACACACACAAATCATAAATAATAAAGGTTACTTATGGAATCCATATCAAACTTACATTGTATCTATCACAGCTATATAGGGAGTTACACTTGGAATACCCATCATAGTATATTCCCTAAATCTCTTAGAAAAAACATCACGTTTACCTCCGTCACGTTATCCAATGCATTGGAGAGCTATCTCGGGCTCACTCGCCCTAGGTTTATCACGGAACCACCCATATACGCAAACAATTTCCAATAACCATAACATAATCATAACACATAACACATGTATAAAGGAAAGATAACATTTCCACATTCCAATATATCAAATCAAGATATTGAAATAAACAATGCTTTATCAAATCATTTTCAAAACCATTTAAAAAGAGATTTTTGAATCAAAGTGTCCCATACCACTTTGAAGCTTTTAAATGAATTATCATTTGAAAACATTAATGTTCATATAAATAAATCCTAAAACCCATTTTGAAAATATGGACATTAATGAGAAATATTTAGAAGAACAAAATTTTAAAACGTTTAAAACGATATTTTAGTTAAAGAGTTTTTTTAACAAAAAGAGAGACGCTTGAATACAAATAATTAAGGAATAACATTTAATCAGAACTTCATAATATCATGAGAATAAAGAGATTCATGATAGAATATGTCAAAGGACAGTATATACACCATATAAGAGTGAATTGGTGCATAACAACAATGAAGTCTCAGTGGAAATGTAAATTGAGATGAAATCCCTTATAAAGATGGTATCCTTAAATTAAGGATAAATCAACCACATAATTATGTGTGAAAAATATAAATACAACCAATATAAGTGGATATTAAGTGTAAAACAATCATAGGGCATTCACATATATTCATAGGATGACATATTCAATAAGTACAAGTTGAACCCAAAGAATTGAAATTGGGTTAAGAAGTTCCCTTGTAAAAATTCGACAGCCTGACGACGTCACTTTAAAATTCATAAAATGAGTTGATGAGATAAAAAAGGGTATCTCATCACATGTACATAAAGTTTACATCAGTGAGGATATATAAGAACATATCCCAACATAATAAGATGTAAATTAAAAGACATAACAAAAGAAGTCTTTTAAATAGAGGAGGGGCAAAGGTTCCCTTACTGATTTGGTAACTTACAAAACATACGCCACATGAAAGAATGATCATACAATGAAGATGTAAATACTTATAAATGAAAGTATATTACACAAATAGTACAATAATGGGCAGAACATACACCACACAAAAGGAAATAGTGGCATATATAGCATGAATCTCATGGGAATAAAAAGTGAGAAGAAACCCTTTACCACGTTGTAATCAACTGAGTCATATGAACAAAAGTTAATAACCACCAAATTAATCACAGAATACCATGAATATAATGAGAATAATGATTATATATATCAAATGAAAAAACACAATACACCACATGCAATGAATAAGTGGCGAACAATGGAAATATTACCGAATTAAAAGTGAGATAGGAAAATCCCTTACCTCGTGTCCTACTTGACTCGTATGTTTTGTGTTCTTCTTGAATAATAAACTTAAGTTAATATCTACTTCATTAAGAATTTTTTTAAAGTTTATTATTCATTTTATATCACTTATTATCTTGCTATAACAACTGGTGAATTATTTGAGTTCATATCGGATATTTTATCGATGTTCGGAACTTGAGTAAAAAATGAACTTGTTATAATTACAATTTGTCCATGTGGTCAATAGTCCATTATCTCCAGAATGATATTAATGATTTAGATATCATATAAATCATATATAACCAGTATATATATTTATTTATAACAGTACATAACATTTTGGAGATAAGAAATGAAATGCACCATTCATGGAGACGGTAGGCCGTACGTACGCATGAACGCTACTTTCATTTCTATTTCTTATTTTAATGGAATTAAAACATAATGATACATAGGCATATTATAATTACAGTATAATATAATATATAATATCATTAACTCCATCCTTTATACGTCCCACATGTGGCATTAACGAGTCATATCACTTTGAGGGGGCGGTAGTCCGCACTTCCTCAAATGAAATTATCGCGTTTACCCATAATGGAAGCCATAAGGGTATAATATAAATGGAAAATACAGAAGAATAAAGAAAACATAAACATAATATATATCATATATAAATACAGTGCCATCATAATGGCCACCATGAGAGGCGGTAGGAGGTAATTGAACAATCATCGTTTCGTGAGGCGTTAGTTTTCCATCCACAGAAACATTATGTTCTTCACCCATTAGATAGAGGTGTGTGTAAGTGTAGTTCGAATCCTTTTCATAACAACATCCTATTATATTTAGGATACTAGTGTTGCTATAAAATAAATGAATAAAAAGAGTTTAGGGGTTGGAGATGTAAAATAAAAGAAAAGAAGTTAAGAGAAACCGTTACCTTTAATTTGGGTAACTTCCTTTGGTTTGAACCAAAATGACTTCTGGAAGTGCCTTCTGCCTAAGGCAAGGCTTTTAGGAGGAGGATAGGGATGTAGGGAGCTTAATTGGTCAGAGGTTGGATGAGCCTAAAGGCTTGAGAGGTGAGAGGAATTGGTTAGAAGTGGTCTCCTTTTATAAGGGAGAGGAGGGGCTCTTTAGGAAAGTGTGAAAATATTATTTTATTATATAATGATATTCAGTTTCTAAAGGTCCAAAAATAATTATAGTCGAAGATAAGATGACTCATGGTCTAAATAAAACCATCAAATATGAATTGGAAAATTTTTGGATAACATTTTAATAATTATAATCTTATTTATTCAAATCATTTATTAATGAGGTAAATACTGCATCATTATTGTGTCATATATAATTTAATTTATTTGATGTCTATTTAAAAAAAAATACTATCATGTAGGAAATATTTTTAGATTTCTAAATAATATTTATAGTCGAAAATATGACTTATATAACACCATATAAAAATCAATTTACTAAAAGTTTTTTGTTTTTTTCATTTTTGTCTTTACTTTAAATTAATTAATCTAAAGTGTCATTATCACTCTTAAATGGATCCATGAGGTCAAAAAATTGACTCAAAGATTCCTATGGTCGGCCATGACTCATCCAATAATGTTTTGACAAGTGTTAAGGTAATTTTGAATTATTACAATATTCTTTTTTACCTTGAATTATCCTATTTACCTTTAACTGCAGTAAATAAAAGTCAAAAGTTGATATTTACTAAAAATTATTTTCATCTTATTGAACCACATTTTACTTACTAATAACAACCACGTATATAATATTTTTGAAATTAAATTCATAGAAGTGGTAAAATTTCATTTAAATGAAAAATTCAGTTTTTTAACTACTACTAAATGGTTTCACTATTCATCAAAAATTGAAGTTTTTCAGAAAAATACAAAAAAATAAGCCTAAGATTTAGTTAATATTCCGAATTCAAAAATGATGTTTATTTTTCCAAATTCAAAACATAAAAGTGGCATTAATTAATTTTAAAATTAATTCCCGTTGTTAAAACAAATATCGTGTTTTTAAGAAACAATAACTATCAAAAGATTGACACTTGTTTATGTAAAATTTCAAAGTAAAATCAATTACAATGAACAACATTGGATTAAATGGAAAAAATATATTCTAATTACACTTTAAAACCAATTAAAAAGATAATATAACTATATAAATAAATTAGATTAAAACACAGTTTTGAATTAAAATACAATATTTTTCACTATTCATTAAAAAATAAACTTTATCAGAAAAATTCAAAAAATTTACACAAAGTAAATTTTGATGTCCTCATTCTAAATAAAGTTTTTATTTGGTCAAATAAAATGTATTAAAGTGACCAAAACTATCTTTAAGGAGGGTTCGCCATTAAAAGGTGGTAAATCGACCTTTTAATGTAAATTATGCTTAAAATTAAATTCATTCACATTTTAAGCCTCTAACTTTTATTGGATAAATGTAAATACATTTAACAGACATGTATAATCACATTGTAGTTAGTTTTGTTCATTCCTGCCAACACAACAGCTAGGAGTTAACTACCATTTAAAATAATAATATTATATTATTAGTGTGCAATTGATACGCACGACCTATTGTCGCCTATCGACCGGTCAAGGTTCCGGTGCTCTGCTAATGTGTATAGCAGCACTCGGGTCGAATCCTCGACGATGATACTTTGTAATAGTCATTTGTTTTTAGTTGATTTTATTTTGATTAGGGGGGTTTGTTTGCAGAGCTTAATTGAAATGATTGATTGAATATAATTGATTTAACAAATTGATAAAGATTGGGGTGAGTTCATTATTAGGGAGTTAATCTTGTGATATCCTTGAGCTTTTCTTTATATTGCATTTAAATTAACACCCACTTCACAAGTTGATGTCGATTAGAATTCCTAAGTGTTAAAGCTTTAATCCAAGCCTAAACTTAACTAGGATTCTAATATCAATCAGCACTTGTTTATGGTAGTGTATTTATGTCCAATAATCCATGGAAACCACATGCTAAACAAAAAAAATGTCATTAATCCATGACATATTAAGTCCAACATACACAATGTTAAATTAAAGAATACTCATCGAGCAAATACTCTTAATCACTTAACGTCCCTAAATTTTGACTCACCCCAATGAGATATTTACTCACCCATTTGGGTGTTTAATAGTCTGGTTATAATAATTATGATGATAAATTAAGAATAGAAGAAAAAGAAAGGGATTCGAAAAGAGTGGTACGTCGAACACACACACACGAACAATGATGATAATTAAAAACGGATTTTCTATTGAATGAGGAAGCGATAGAAGGGAAGAGGATTCAAATGAATTTAAACTATTTTAAGAACATTAATATGAAACTACAGAAGGTGTATGAGAATAAGAGATATTGAAGAAGTAACTTGCATTAAAACAAAATTACAAAGAAAGAGACTTACAAGATTAAAAAAAATGAAGAACACGAAAGTAAGTGAACACAAAGAGAGGAGGAAAGGTCTCTCAAGTTAAAACTTGAGTATGAAAGGTACTCCCAAGCCTTTGGAAAGCTTTTGTTCGTACCAATATGTTATCCTCTCTTCTGAAATTCCAACCCCTCTCAAGGAGAGAAAGTGAGAGTATTTATAGCCCAAGGAGTGGACTGTTTGCATCCACAATATGTCCCTTCACTTGCATCACCAAGTTGGCTATTCAGACAGCTGAATCTCGAGAAATATCATTCTTAAAAGTTGTATATAATAAAGTTGTACGACTAATCTCAAAATTTGGAGTCATTTGGACCTATATAGCCAAAGTTATGGTCAGTTGATTAAACAATTTTAATCTGTCCATTTAAATCCAGTCTTTTGAAGTCCAAAATGTGAAAGAGTTTTTTAATAGGAAGATGCCTTCAAAACCAAATTATTTCTTCAACAAAGTAGGCCGCCTATATCTCCTCTTTCACAATGAAAAATATCATCTTGATTGGATTCTTAAAGTATGAGATATGTCATGAATACTGTACTGATTTTATTTCTCAGCCAGAATGGTGGGCTGGACTTCAATCCATATGTTGGGCCCCTTGTTTTTAGATTTGGGACTTGAAATTTTTATCCAAGACTCCTTACATTGTACCCCAAACTATGGTGGAGAATAATGGAATTTGGACTTCTTTATTTATCCCAGTAAATCAATCTTCATGAATAGTCCAGTTTCTTCACAGATTCTTTGGTCTTGTTTGTGAGGACCATATGACCCTTAAAATGGCAGAATTGGCTCATGATACCTTCTAATGAAATGTTGTATATTTAAAGGGGAATCCTAAAAAACAATAACCACACAATTTGGATCATTATAGGTATAGTTGTTATTAAAATAGTAAAATGACTCAATTAGACTACTTCTAAAAATGCTCAAAAATTATACTTAATATTAAAACATTAATATATCACACAAATTATGTACATTTCATATAAAATCAGTAAAGGGAGTATATAATAAGACATTAAAATATTAACAACATCAGCAACCCCACACTTAGTCTTGTGCATCTCCTCATGTGCAACAAATATAAAAACATGACAAAATCATTTTCACTCACCAACAAATATTAAAATTTTGTTTTCTTCAATTAGGGGAGGTTTAGACTATTTCACTCATCAATTTTGAATTCCACCACAAGTTGTTACAGAAAAAATGTTCCAAAAATAATTCATTTTTTCATGCTCAAATTTAGAAATGGAAAATTTGGACACTCAAAACTCACACCTCTCGAGATAATAAAATTCATTTGTGGAGGTTCACTCCTTCACCAACCAAAAGTGAAAATCTTAGAGTTTGAAAGATCTCTCACCTTCCAATACCTATTCAAAGTGAACAAGAATCAAGAGGTCTTTTTAAGGGGTTTTTCTATGGATATGGGATGATAGGAATATAATGTCCAAGAGAGAGAAGAAGAGGGTTAAAACACCAACATAGAAAAAGAAATGCACATTTTTTTTGAAATGAAACATGGAAGGAAATGAAAACACACATTTACAAGGGAATGATTGTGTGAAGAAAGACACAATAGAGGAAGAAAATATGAAGGCAATGAGAAGATGAAATATTTACAAAACACAAAACTTCTCCCAATAAGAATATAATGCAAGTGTTTTTTTTCTTTTTCTTTTTTTTCTTTGTTTTTTCGAAAGTTGACCTTGAAACAGATCTCACACTCATATCCCAACCCATGATTAATATCCTCACAACACTATTTGTAATAGTTATAACAAGATCAAAGGTTGAGGAAGATTGATTTTTGACCTACCGAAGACACAACCCATTTTTTCAATTTTTTTTGATTTTTTTCATATTTTTTGATTTTTTTGAACACTTGTCAATAATATTTACAAAATTACATAAATGGGAGTACATTAAATTCCCCAAAACACACTAAATTACAACCTCTCCCCCACACTGAAATGTATTCTTTCCCTCAAGCAGATGATAACTCGTTGAAAATCAATAATAGGGTTCCCAAACAATGAAATCCATTCCCCTCACACTTAAATTTCAAACAAAATTATGCAATGAAAATCCATGTTGATATTGGGTGGGAAAAGTTATTGGGATTGTAATGTGGCTATCAAAGAAAAGGTTTTCATAGGCTCGAAGGAGCTTCAATAGGAGGATTAATGTAAGAGAAATGAGAGGCTATTTGGCTATTGTGATTCTCATGTGGTTCAGAAAATGCCTCTATCATATTAATGCACACTAAGGCAGGAAATTCAGCTCGAAGGTCCACAAACTCAAGACTCACAAATGGGGGTGAAAACACACATTTTGAAATGATGGTCATAGGTGGCCTTAACATGAAAGAAAATGTTGTTCCTCACGGTTTGAGAAAAGAATTTTCCAAATCAAAAATTGAGCATTCAAATTTTTTTAATTTTGACACAAAATTCTTTATCCAAAGTCATGATGAAAATACAAAATTTTTGAGATGAAAACATGTCTGTTAACTCCACAAAATGGTTGGACAAAATTTCAAAACTCGATGGTGAGTAAGCATGACTCATAATTTTTTTGTATTTTTTAAGTGATTGTTTTTTTTTGTTTTTTTGTTTTTAGATTTTTATTATTGTTTTTTATAAAGATACGCCCACACAAAAGAGAAAGTAAAAAAAGAAAGGTTTTGATAAAGAAAGTGGTAAAAAAAATGAAACAGAGAGGAAGAAGAAGAAAGAGGTAGAGAGATGAAGAGATATAGAGAGAGAGTTAAAGGGAAAGAGGTGCCCCTTGGTTTGGATTTGGTGGGTCGCCATCTCCATCTAGTGGTAGGTCGGCTAGAGAAGTTGGGGATCCAGTGGAAGTCGATGTTGATCCAGGATTGCGCATCCTCTCATGGTGATGCTTTAACCGATGTCCATTAACCGTGAATGTCCTTTTGGAAGAGGGGTCTTGGACTTGCACTACACCAAATGGGTAAACATTAGTAATAACAAAAGGACCCTCCCAAAGAGAATTAAGCTTACCTGGGTGAAGCCGAAATCGATAATTGAAGAGCATTACATTTTCACCTTCATGAAATACCTTTCTCAGGATGTGTTTGTCATGGAGTACCTTAGCCTTCTCTTTGTACAGATTGTAATTCTCATAGGATTCAAGTCGAAGCTCCTCCAGTTCAGCCGATTGCAACAATATTTCTTCACCAGATTTTTCATAATCAAAATTACATGTTTTCACAGCCCAAAAAGACTTATGTTGGATTTCAACTAGTAGATGGCATGCTTTACCAAAAACTAGCCTAAAAGGAGACATCCCAATGAGTGTTTTATAGGCAGTTTGATAAGTTCAAAGTGCTTCACCAAGTCTTTCAGGATAGTCTTTTCTGGTGGGTTTTACAATTCTCTCAAGCACTCTTTTCAATTCTCTATTAGAAAGTTTAGCCATGCCATTTGTTTGGGGGTGATATGCAGTTGAAGTTTTATGAACAACCCCATTCTTTTTCAAAAGAGATTCCATGGTTTTATTACAAAAATGGGTTCCTAAGTCACTTATCAAGGAATGAGGTGTGCCAAATCTATGGAAGGTGTGTGTCTTTAGGAACTCACTAACAGTATGTGAATCATTCTTCCTAGTGGGTTTGGCCTCGACCCACCTAAAAACATAATCAACTGCAAGAATGATGTATGAGAATCCATTGGAAGGGGGAAATGGTCCCATGAAATCGATGCCCCAAACATCGAAGATCTCATAGTAAATTAAAGGCTTTTGGGGCATTTCATTTCTCTTGGAAATTGTGCCAAACTTTTGGTAAGTGGGACATGATTGAAAGAACTCATGTGAGTCTTTGAAGAGTGAAGGCCAGAAGAATCTAGAGTCTTGGACCTTTCGGGAGGTCCTTTGTGGTCCAAAGTGGCCACCACTAGGAATTGAGTGACAGAATTCTAAAATAGAGGAATATTCATCTTTATCAACACATCTCCTAATTACCATGTTTGCCCCAGTTTTCCAAAGTTTATTTTCTTCCCAAAAATAGTGTTTTGAATCACTTTTCAACTTCATTTTCTGTTCTTTTGAAAAATTTTCAGGAAAAACACCAGAAACCAAGTAATTTACAATTGGGGCATACCATGGTAACTTTGGAGTGAGAGATGAAAGGTGCTCAGTGGGGAATTCAGGATCGATGATTTCAGAATGAGAAGAATTAGAAATTCTACTCAAGTGATCAGCCACAGAGTTTTCTTTTCCTGGTCTATATTTTATTTCAATGTCAAACTCTTAGAGCATTAGGATCCATCTTATTAGCCTCGGTTTGGAATCACTTTTCTTGAGTAAGAACTTTATAGCAGAATGGTCTATGAAGATGATGATTTTGGAACCGAAGAGATAGGGCCAGAATTTATCTAAGGCAAAAATAACTGTTAAAAGTTCTTTTTCAGTGACAGTGTAGTGAGATTGAGTTTCATCCAATGTTTTTGAAGAATAATAGATGGCATAAGGAATATTTTCTCTTCTTTGACCAAGAACAGCCCGAACAGCTCTATCAGAAGCATCACACATTAATTCAAAGGGTAAGGACCAATCTGGGGGTTGGATTATCGGGGCAGATGTAAGAGTAGTTTTGAGTTCAATGAAGCATCTTTTGAAAACCTCATTAAAATGGAAAGTGACATCATTTTGAAGCAAAAGAGTGAGTGGGAGGGAAAATTTACTGAAGTTATGGATGAATCGCCGATAGAAACCAGCATGACCGAGGAATGAATGGATGTCTCGAACAGAGTTGGGTTCAGGAAGTGATTGGATCACTTCAATTTTGGAATGATCGACTTCAATAACATCTTTTGAAACTATGTTCCCTAGAACAATCCCATTTTCCACCATGAAGTGACATTTTTCAAAATTTAACACAAGGCTACACTTGACACACTTTTGAAGGACTAGAGAGAGTGAATGCAAGCACGACTCA
The DNA here is from genome assembly GCA_963277665.1 of Viscum album. NCBI lineage: Eukaryota > Viridiplantae > Streptophyta > Magnoliopsida > Santalales > Viscaceae > Viscum > Viscum album. The sequence continues at coordinate 16,533 of CAUJRU010003562.1, forward strand.
AATGACTCACCATAAATGGTGAAGTTATCCCTAAAGACTTCCATGCAGTGTTTAATGAATTCTGAAAATATACTCATCATACACCTCTGGAATATTGCACGAGCATTACAAAGGCCAAAAGACATTCTTCTATATGAATATGTTCCAAAGGGGCATGTGAAAGTAGTCTTTTCTTGGTCCTGAGGTGCGATTGGGATTTGGAAGTAGCCAGTGTATCCATCAAAAAAGCAATAGTGTGACTTTCCGGCTAATCGTTCTAGCATTTGATCAAGGAATGGAAGAGGGTAGTGATCTTTTCGGGTTTCAACATTCAATTTTCTATAGTCGATGCCCACACGCCATTTGTTCTTCACTCGAGTTGTGACTACCTCCCCATGTTCATTTGTGACAACAGTTATCCCACCCTTCTTAAGTACAACTTGAATTGGACTAACCCATTCACTATCAGAAATTGGGTAGATAATACCAGCTTGAAGAAGCTTGGTGATCTCTTCCCTAACTACCTCAAGTACGAGTGGATTGAGTCTTCTTTGTGGTCATCTAATTGGTTTAGATGACTCCTCAAGATGGATGTGATGGATGCAAAGGACAGGGTTGATTCCTGGTATGTCATCTAGGGTCCAACCTAAGGCCTTTTTGTTTTCCTCTAACACTTGAAAAAGTTTGGACTCCTCGGTTTCAGTAAGTGTGGCAGAGATAATGACATGATATGAGTGACCATGGAAGAGGAATGCATATTTCAGGTGTGCAGGAAGGGGTTTCAGATTAGTCTTATCATTCATTTTTGGGTTAGGAAACCCAGAAATAAAGGATAGGACTTCAGTTGCTTCAGATTCATTTTTCCCAATACTGTCCAAGGTGGAGCAGTTTTGATCAGAGTTGAGATGAGATTCAAGAGAGTTTTCAAGATCCTCTAAATTGATGGAGTCTATGAATGAAAGGTCTACATCAACTTCACCATTTATGACTTGGTTAATTCTAGTGTAGATTTCACAAGATCCTATCTCTTCAGAACATGATGAAAATGATGGAATGGGGTTCAATTGACTCTCAGAAGTTCCCTCAGAAGCATGGATTGAGAATGCAGAGTGATCCTCAGATGGGTATCGCATGGCTTGGAAAATGTCGAACTTGACTAGTTGGTCACCGAATTCCATGGATAAGATGCCTGAATGGACATCAATCTTGGTTCTCGCAGTCATGAGGAATGGTCTTCCTAGAATTAGGGGAGATCGAGAAGAGTTCGTCTCACCTTCCATGTCAAGGACATATAAATTAGCAGGGAAGATAAGATCATTGACTCGGACAAGGACATCCTCAATTATTCCCTCAGGACTGGCTGTGCTTCTATTGACCAATTGAATGAAAACACTCGTTGGATGTAAGGGACCTAGACCAAGGTTGGAGAATATGGATTTGGGCATGACATTAATTGAGGCTCCTAGGTCTATGAGTGCATCATCAAAGTTCGAACATCCAATTTTTCATGGAACCGTAAAGGTCCCTGGATCTTTGCACTTAATGGGTATGGACTCTTGGGTTGAAACATTTTTGAAGGTCCTAAGTTGCCTCTTGTGGGTACATAACTCCTTGAGAAACTTGACATACTTAGGAATTTGTTTTATGGCATCTAAGAGAGGAATGTTGACTTCAACACGTCTAAACATGTCGAGCATTTCAGGATCAGGTTCAAAGTACTTCCTTGGTTTAGAAACAGCTTGAGGAAAAGGAATTGGATTCCTAAGTGGAATTGAAGGAGGTGAGGGAATGGTTTCAGGTTTCTTTTCAAGTTTCTTTTTCTTTTCATTTTCTAGGAAAACATTCAAAGGAGGGATAGGGGACTTATCTTGAGGCATAACAATTTGCTTTCCCGATCTAAGTGCAATTTCACTTACATTACCCTTGGGGTTGGGTAATGGTTGAGCTGGGAGTTGGGAAGAATTGGATGGTTGCTGCTGACTAAGGTGGGATGTAAGTTGACCAATTTGGGTTTCAATGTTCTCGAGGCTTGAACGGGTGAAGGATTCAAGATCTTCCACTGCACTTTCCCATGGTTTCTTTGAAGAAGAGGCTTGTCCCGGATTGGGATTACCTGGATTTTGGTTCTTGGGAAAGCGATTGTATCGATTTTGGATTTAAAGGCTCACTAGGATAATGGAATCCAGGCAGAGGATTGTTCCTCTGAGGTTGAGGTATAAAAGGATAAGGTTGTTGAAAGTTACCAACACCTTGACCATATTGAAACTGGTTTGGGTTTTGTGGAGGGAATTGAGGAGGATGAGATATGGGATTGCCATACCTATGGCCTTGGTTATAGGAAGAAGAGAAGGGCTCAGAGTGAGGTTGATTGAAGTTTCTAACAAACTGACCTGATAGTTGAGGATTGGTGTTCTGCTGAGCATATGTTGCATTGAGCTCCATTGGTCCAGATGAATTGGATTGATCCTCTTGAAGTTGTGGACATGTGTCAGTGGGGTGACATAGAGAGTTGCAGATTTCACAGTTTTTGATAGGTCCATGAAACATTGATTGTGGAGAAGATGAGATTGGGGATTTGGTAGCCACAACTAGTTGTCGCACAAGACCTGTAAGTTCACTCATCCACTTGATCATCTTGTTCGGATAAATTGATTGATTATCTTGGGCTTGTTTGACTTGATCATGTGCTCGAGTATGGAATTGTTGTGTGTTTGCAGCCATGTTACTTATGAGATCTCTTGCAGCTGCAGGAGTTTTATCAACAAGAGCATCGCCACTTGCGACATCTATGAGAGTTCTATCCATAGCCAATAACCCCTCATAGAAGTATTGGATCAAGAGTTGGTCAGAGATTTGATGGTGTGGATAGGCTGCCACAAGATTTTTGAACCTCTCCCAGTACTCATGGAGTGATTCACTTGAGAATTGACGTATACCACTTATTTCCTTTCGAATAGAAGTAGTACGAGAAGCAGGAACAAATTTCTCTAAGAAGAGTCGCTTCATGTCATTCCATGTGGTTATGGAACCAGGAGGTAGGTAGTAAAGCCATGACTTAGCAGTGTCAGGTAGGGAGAAAGGGAATGCTCGAATTTTTATTTGTTCTTCAGAAACCCCTTGAGGCTTCATGGTAGAGCACACTACATGGAACTCTTTAAGGTGGAGATGTGGATCCTCACCGGGTAGCCCGTGGAAATGAGGAAGAAGATGAATCAAACCCGATTTGAGTTCGAAGTCAGCCTCTATTTTTGGATATTGAATACCAAGAGGTTGGTAATTCATATCAGGGGCAACAAGTTATTTAAGAGTTTGTTCCCTAGGATTGACCATATCTAATTCAACTAGTTAGACAAGGACTGGTTCTTGAATTATTTGACTATCTCTTATGTTCCTCCTAAGTTGGTGAAGTGTTCACTCAATTTCAGGTTCAAAAAAATCTGAGGGATTGTTTGGAAGGCTACAGAGCATTCAGAGAGATTTTGGAAGAAAGAAGAAGAAAAGTTTTTCTTTGTATTTTTTTTCCGTTTAGGATTTTTATGAGAAGAAGGGTTTTTCTTTGTGTTTTTTTTCAATTTTTTTTTAATTTTTTTGGTTTTTTTATTACAATAACCAGAAACTAATGACTACATAAAGAACCATCCCCGGAAACGATGCCATTTGATACGCACGGCCGATTGTCGCCTATCAACCGGTCAAGGTTCCGGTACTCTGCTAATGTGTATAGCAGCACTCAGGTCGAATCCTCAGCGATGATACTTTGTAATAGTCGTTTATTTTTAGTTGATTGTATTTTGATTAGGGGGTTTGTTTGCAGAGCTTAATTGAAATGATTGATTGACTATAATTGATTTAACAAATTGATAAATATTGGGGTGAGTTCATTATTAGGGAGTTAAACTTGTGATATCCTTGAGCTTTTCTTTATATTGCATTTAAATTAACACCCACTTCACAAGTTGACGTGGATTAGAATTCCTAAGTGTTAAAGCTTTAATCCAAGCCTTAACTTAACTAGGATTCTAATCTCAATCAGTAATTTTTTATGGTAGTGTATTTATGGTTCCAATAATCCATGGAAATGACATGCTAAACAAAAAAATGTCATTAATCCATGACATATTAAGTCCAACATACACAATGTTAAATTAACGAATACTCATCGAGCAAATACTCTCAATCACTTAACGTCCCTAAATTTTGACTCAACCCGATGAGATATTTACTCAGTCATTTGGGTGATTAATAGTCTGTTTATAATAATTATGATGATAAATTAAGAATAGAAGAAAAATAAAGGGATTAGAAAAGAGTGGTACGTCGAACACACACACACGAACAATGATGATAATTAAAAAGAGATTTTCTATTGAATGAGGAAGCAAAATAAGGGAAGGGGATTCAACTGAATTTAAACTATTTTAATAACATTAATATGAAACTACATAAGGTGTATGAGAATAAGAGATATTGAAGAAGTAACTTGCATTAAAATAGAATTACAAAGAAAGAGACTTACAAGATTAAAAAAACGAAGAACACGAAAGTAAGTGAACACAAAGAGAGGAGGAAATGTATCTCAAGTGAAAACTTGAGTATGTAAGGTCCTCCCAAGCCTTTGGCAAGGCTTTGGTTGTGCCAATATGTTCTCCTCTCTTCTGAAATGTCAACCCCTCTCAAGGAGAGAAGGGGAGGGTATTTATAGCCCAAGGAGTGGACTGTTTGCATTCCCAATCTGTCCCTCCACTTCCATTGCCAAGTTGGATATTTAGACAACCGAATCTTGAGAAATATCCTTCTTAAAAATTGTAGATAATAAAGTTGTCTGACTACTCTCAATATTTGGAGTCATTTGGACCTATGTAGCCAAAGTTATGACCGGTCGATTAAACAATTTTAATCTGTCCATTTCAATCTAGTCTTTTTGAAGTCCAAAATGTGAAAGGGTTTTTGAATAGGAATATTCCTTCAAAACCGAATTATTTCTTCAACAAAGTAGGCCTTATATATCTCCTCTTTCACACTGAAAAATCTCAGCTTTATTGGATGTTTACATCATGAGATATGTCATGAATACTGTACTGATTTTATTTCTCAGCCAGAATGGTGGGCTGGACTTCAAGGCATATGTTGGGCCTCTTGTGTTTGGATTTGGGCCTTGAAATTTTTATCCAAGACTCCTTACATTGTCCCCCGAACTATGGTGGAGAAGAATAGAATTTGGACTTCTGTATTTAGCCCAGTAAATCAATCTTCATGAATAGTCCATTTTCTTCACAGATTCTTTGGTCTTCTTTGTGAGGACCATATGACCCATCAAATGGAAGAATTGACTCTTGGTACCTTCTAATGAAATGTTTTATATTTAAAGGGGAATCCTAAAAAATAATAACCACACAATTTGGATCAGTATAGTGATATTTAATATTAAAACAGTAAACTGACTCAATTGGATTACTTCTAAAAATGCTCAAAAATTATACTTAATATTAAAACATTAATATTTCATACAAATTATGCACATTTCATATAAAATCCGTAAAGGGAGTATATAATAAGACATGAAAATATTAAAAACATAAACTCCCCCACACTTAGTCTTGTGCATGTCCTTATGTGCAACAAATATAAAAACATGACAAAATCATTTTCACTCACCAACAAATATTAAAATTTTGTTTTCTTCAATCAGGGGAGGTTTAGACTATTTCACTCATCAATTTTGAATTCCACCAAAATTTTTTACAAAAAAAATGTTTCAAAACTAATAAATGTTTTCATGCTCAAATTTAGAAATGGAAAATATGGACACTTAAAACTCACACCTCTCGAGATGATAAAATTCATTTGTGGAGGTTCACTCCTTCACCATCCAAAAGTGAAAATCTTAGAGTTTGAAAGAGCTCTCAGCTTCCAATACCTATCCAAAGTGAACAAGAATCAAGAGGTATTTTTAAGGGGTTTTTCTGTGGCTATGGGACGATAGGAATATAATGTCCAAGAGAGAGAAGAAGAGGGTTAAAACACCAACATAGAAAAAGCAATGCACATTTTTTTGAAATAAAACATGGAAGGAAATGAAAACACATATTTAAAAGGGAATGATTGTGTGAAGAAAGACACAATAGAGGAAGACAATATGAAGGTAATGAAAAGATGAAATATTTACAAAACACAAAACTTCTCCCAATAAGAATATAATGCAAGTGTTCTTTTTCTTCTTTTCTTTTTTTTCTTTGTTTTTTCGAAAGTTGACCTTGAAACAGATCTCACACTCATCCCAACCCATGATTGATCTCCTCACGACACTAATTGTAATAGTTATAACAAGATAAAAGGTTGAGGAAGAGTGATTTTTGACCTACATAAGACACAACCCATTTTTGCAATATTTTTTGATTTTTTCCATCAATTTTGATTTTTTTGAACACTTGTCAATAACATTTACAAAATTACATAAATGGGAGTATATTAAATTTCCCAAAACACATTGAATACCAACATCTCCCCCACACTGAAATGGATTCTTACCCTCAAGCAGATGATAACTCATTGAAAATCAATAATAGGATTCCCAAACAATGAAATCCATTCCCCCACACTTAAATTTAAAAAAAAAATTATGCAATGAAAATCCATGTTGATATTGGGTGGGAAAAGGTATTGGGCTTGTAATGTGGCTATCAAAGAAAAAGTTTTCATAGGCTCGAAGTGTAACACCCTAAGTTTTTCTAAAGATAAATAGAAATGCATGGAACTTTTTTTTAAATAGATATTTTTAATTAGCCTTTAAAACATAACTTTTTTACTTCTATATTCTGAATTTCAAGAAACTGTCATCTATAATTGTGTTCAGTATGTTATTTGGAGTCAATTGGAACCAACTTATTTTTTTGGTGAATAGTAACATACCCTTATGAATAGTAATATGAATAGTAATATGAACCTAATGAATAGTAAATAATAATATTATTTTATTTTCCCAAGGAAATAGGATAATGTGATCTTAATTAATTTTTCAATGTCACATAAAACTAATTGTACTTTAATAATGTTATTTTTCGAATTAACTATGAACTTATTTAAAAATTAAATTAATAACATTTAAAAAATTAATTTTGAAAAATGGAGTTCATTTTTTAATTCTATACATAGAAAAATGGTTGGGGTAAATTTTTGGTATTTTTCTGAAACTCCTGAATTTTCGGTGAATAGTGAAATACGATAAAATACCGTATAATCAATTTATCAGAAAAAATGCACTATTTATGACATCATAAGTGATTCAAGGCCACTTGTTTCGAAATCACATGATATTATCACTATTTAGGGCCACTTTATTTAAGATTATTCATAGTCTTGATAAAAATATTATAATAATGATTAAAATAATCTAAAATACCTCCCCTCCTCCACTATAAATACCACCCTCACTCCCCTCTTCCCCCCACACCTCTCAAGCCTTGATAATTGTCTAATTTCTGCCAAATTCCCTCCCCAATCTTCTTCCCCACGTCCTAAAGCTGCTGTTCTCACCAAAAGACCAAAATCAAAGCCCTTAAGGATGATCTCAAGGAGAAGAGATCAAGAGCTAAACATCATCTTTTATTTTCTTTCTTTTCTTTCATTTTATGTTATTCTCTTCCATTCCCTTTTTCTTGTGTTGGTATATTTCATTAAATATTCCCCCCTTACTGTCCATATCTTGTATGAATGATGAGATATTCCATTCCTCTCATCAATCTTGTTTTTATGAAATTTTAAGAGACGCCGTTAGGCTGCTGAATTCTCGTGAGAAATTTCTCAAGATTTTCTTTTATTTCATGATTCTCTTTTCTTCTTTCCTCACTCCCTCTTATCCAAGAGGCATGAAATCTCTAGAATCATGTATATTAATTATGTTCTCATGTTTATGGAAAATTCCTCATCAGTATTCTTCTCCTCTTCCACTTATTTAAAGAATAAAAAACATTGTCCATTTGTGTCGAATTACCGACATCATGGACGATGTATTTTCAATTTCCATTAATTATTTCAAGTATGCTCATGAAACCATTTATATGGTTGAACCAGGTTCTAATATATGTTTTATGAATCATATATGGTTATGTAATTCTTTTTTACTCATGGTTCTGATTTAAAATACAAAATGAGTTTGTTATTATCAAAAAACCACTAAAATGATCTAAACGAACATCATTAATATTTTAACTTATAATTCATTCTCATATAAAGCATTAAAGTGATAAATGGTATAAATTATGGTACTGGAAATATTTAAATACTAATTCATTCCAATTCTGGGGTTTCACTTCCAATCAACAAGAACGATTCATCATGAACCGATCGTGAAAATCATAAAAGAACTCACCCAAAATAATACAAGGAACAAAATAATAAAAACTAAGGGGTGAAATGTGGTTATGAAATGACCATATAAGATGTTATAAACATGAACATGTTTCTGTAAAATACTAATAACACTCTTTTAACCATTATACAGGAGTTTTAAACAAGTTTTAAGTAAGACAAGTCTAAGGTAAGAGAATTCTTAACCCGATTTGCATTCTTTAGGTTAACCTTCTATTTTATTATTTATGTGCTATTTAAATTGTTTGTGTGATGGGTTCTGTTTATATTATGTTTCATTATGTTTATTTACAGAGTATATACATATTCAATCCACTCTATTAAGTCTCACTTCAAGTATATGATGTTTATAAGGGACTTTTCTTCTAAATTCCTCTTTTAAAATTCTGTTTTACAAGATTCAAAAGCAATGTTTTATGATATTATTTATGTTGTATGATTATGTTTTGGTTATTGGGAATTGTTTATGATGAAGGGTGAGACCTATATTTCCCTCCAATGCATTGGATATGAGTAAGTTGTAGGTCGGCCGTATGGTTACTCCAAGTGTAACTGCGATGGTTACACAAAGTAAGGTAGCCGTGAGGGTTACAAATTTTAAGGTAGCCAAGATGGTTACAAGATTATGTAAGTAATTCCCCAAGATACCTCTATGATTATATTTATGTTCTCATGTTTGTGTGTATCTTTTTTAAATCTCATGTTACTCGAAGTAAGTATTTATGGGTGAAAAGCATGTCCCTTGAAAATGTTTTCATACATTATGAGTATTCATGGACTAATGTGATTTTCCTTCTTTTCCTTTCCTTAATGAGCTTTTGTGCTCATCCCAAGTTTTTAAATGATTTTTCACAGGTTAATGGATGTGTAATACAAGGAAGGAAGACATGTTAAATGTTTAAGAATTGTCAAGGAGTCTTTTTTAAGTTTTAATGTTTTATATTCTGAGAAAAATGGAAACTGTTTTTATGGTATCCACTATGTAACAATGTGTAATGTTATGAATGTTTTGTACCAATTCTCTAAAGCTATAAACTTTAAAAGATCCTCAATGTAAAAGGAAGTGTTTTCTTGACTAAATTCAAGATTATGTATGTAATAAGGTCGGGTCTTTATACGAAGGGGCTTTCAAAAAGGAGGATTAATGTAAGGGAAATGGGAGGCTATTTGGATATTGTGATTCTCATGTGGTTCAGAAAATGCCTCTATCATATTAATGCACACTAAGGCAGGGAATTCAGATTGAAGGTCCACAAACTCAAGACTCACAAATGGGGGTGAAAACACACATTTTGAAAAGATGGTCATAGGTGGCCTTGGCATGAAAGAAAATGTTGTTCCTCACGGTTTGAGAAAAGGATTTTCCAAATCAAAAATTGAGCATTCAAAATTTGTTAATTTTGACACAAAATTCTTTATCCAAAGTCATGATGAAAATACAAAATTTTTGAGATGAAAACATGTCTGTTAACTCCCCAAAATGGTTGGAAAATTTTCAAAACTCGATGGTGAGTAAGCATGACTCATATTTTTTTGTATTTTTTAAGTGATTGTTTTTTTTGTTTTTTTGTTTTTTAGGTTTTTATTGTTGTTTTTTATAAAGATACACCCACACAAAAGAGAAATTCAAAAATAAAGGTTTTGATAAAGAAAGTGGTAAAAAAATGAAAGAGAGAGGAAGAAGAAGAAAGAGGTAGAGAGAGGAAGAGATAGAGAGAGAGTTAAAGGGAAAGAGGTGACCTCTGATTTGGATTTGGTGGGTCGCCATCTCCATCCAGTGGTAGGTTGGCTAGAGAAGTTGGGGATCCAGTGGAAGTCAATGTTGATCCAGGATTGTGCATCCTCTCATGGTGATGCTTTAACTGATGTCCATTAACCATGAATGTCCTTTTGGAAGAGGGGTCTTGGACTTGTACTGCACCAAATGGGTAAACATTAGTAATAAAAAAAGGACCCTCCCAATGAGAATTAAGCTTACCTGGGTGAATCAGAAATCGAGAATTGAAGAGCATTACCTTTTCACCTTCATGAAATACCTTTCTCAGGATGTGTTTGTCATGGAGTACCTTAGCCTTCTCTTTGTACAGATTGGAATTCTCATAGGATTCAAGTCAAAGCTCCTCTAGTTCATCCAATTGTAACAATCTTTCTTCACCATATTTTTCACAATAAAAATTATAGGTTTTCACATCCCAAAAAGACTTATGTTGGATTTAAACTGGTAGATGACATGCTTTACCAAAAACTATCCTAAAAGGAGATATCCCAATGGGTGTTTTATAGGCAGTTCGATAATCCCAAAGTGCTTCACCAATTCTTTCAGGCCAGTCTTTTCTGGTGGGTTTTACAATTCTCTCAAGCACTCTTTTCACTTATCTATTAGAAAGTTCAGCCATGCCATTTTTTTGGGGGTGATATTTAGTTGAAGTTTTAAGAACAACCCCATTATTTTTCAAAAGAGATTCCAAGGTTTTATTACAAAAATGGGTTCCTAAGTCACTTGTCAAGGAACGAGGTGTGCCAAATATATGGAAGATGTGTGTCTTTAGGACCTCACTAACAGTATGTAAATCATTATTCCTTGTGGGTTTGGCCTCAACCCACCTAGAAACATAATCAACCGCAAGAATGATGTATGAGAATCCATTGGAAGGGGGAAATGGTCCCATAAAATCGATGCCCCAAAAATTGAAGATCTCGTAGAAAATTAAAGGCTTTTGGGGCATTTAATTTCTCTTGGAAATTGTGCCAAACTTTTGGAAAGTGGGACATGATTGAAAGAACTCATGTGAGTCCTTGAAGAGTGAAGGCCAGAAGAATCGAGAATCTAGGACCTTTCGGGAGGTCCTTTGTGGTCCAAAGTGGCCACCACTAGGCATTAAGTGACAAAATTCTAAAATAGAGGAATGTTCATATTTATGAACACATCTCCTAATTACCATGTCTGCCCGAGTTTTCTAAAGTTTATTTTCTTCCCAAAAATAGTGTTTTGAATCACTTTTCAGCTTCATTTTCTGTTCTTCTGAAAAATTTTCAGGAAAAACACTAGAAACCAAGTAATTTATAATTGGGGCATACCATGGTAACTTTGGAGTGAGAGATGAAATGTGCTAGTGGGGAATTTGGGATCGATGATTTCAGAATGAGAAGAATTATAAATTATACTCAAGTGATCAGCCACATGGTTTTCTTTTCTTGGTCTATCTTTTACTTCAATGTCAAAATCTTGGAGCATTAAGATCTATCTTATTAGCCTCGGTTTGGAATCACTTTTCTTGAGTAAGAACTTTATAGCATAATGGTCTGTGAAGATGATGATTTTGGAACCTAAGAGATAGGGCCGAAATTTATCTAAGGCAAAAACAACAGCTAAAAGTTCTTTTTCAGTGACAGTGTAGCGAGATTGAGTTTCATCCAATGTTTTTGAGGAATAATAGATGACATGAGGAATATTTTCTCTTCTTTGACCAAGAACAACCCCAACAGCTCTATCAGAAGCATCACACATTAATTCAAAGTGTAAGGACCAATCTGGGTTTTGGATTATCGGGGCAGATGTAAGAGTAGTTTTGATTTCAATGAAGCCTCTCTTGCAAACCTCATCAAAATGGAAAGTGACATCATTTTGGAGAAAACGAGTGAGTGGGAGGGAAATTTTACTGAAGTTATGGATGAATCTCCGATAGAAACCAGCATGACTGAGGAATGAATGGATGTCTCGAACAGAGTTGGGTTCAGGAAGTGATTGGATCACTTCAATTTTGGAAGGATCGACTTCAATACCATCTTTTGAAACTATGTGCCCTAGAACAATCCCATTTGCAACCATGAAGTGATTTTTTTCAAAATTTAACACAAGGTTACACTTGAAACACTTTTGAAGGACTAGAGAGAGTGAATGCAAGCACGACTCAAATGACTCACCATAAATGGTGAAGTCATCCATGAAGACTTCCATGCAGTGTTCAATGAATTCTGAAAAGATACTCATCATACACATCTGGAATGTTTCAGAAGCATTAAAAAGGCCAAAAGGCATTATTCTATATGCATATGTTCCAAAGGGGCATGTGAAAGTAGTCTTTTATTGGTCCTGAGGTGCAATTGGGATTTGGAAGTAGCCAATGTATCCATCAAGAAAGCAATAGTGTGACTTTCCAGCTAATTGTTCTAGCATTTGATCAAGGAATGGAAGAGGGTAGTGATCTTTTTGGGTTTCAACGTTCAATTTTCTATATTCGATGCACACACGCCATTTGTTCTTCACTCAATTTGTGACTACCTCCCCATGTTCATTTGTGACAATAGTTATCCCACCCTTCTCAGGTACAACTTGAATTGGACTAACCCATTCACTATCAGAAATTGGGTAGATAATACCAGCTTTAAGAAGCTTGGTGATCTCTTCCCTAACTACCTCAAGTATGAGTGGATTGAGTCTTCTTTGTGGTTGTCTAATTGGTTTAGATGACTCCTCAAGATGGATGTGATGCATACAAAGGGCAGGGTTGATTCCTGGCATGTCATTTAGGGTCCAACCTAAGGCCTTTTTGTTTTCCTCTAACACTTGAACAAGTTTGGACTCCTCGATTTCAGTAAGTGTGGCAGAGATAATGACATGATATGAGTGATCATGGAAGAGGAATTCATATTTTAGGTGTGAAGGAAGGGGTTTTAGATTAGTCTCATCATTCATTTTTGGGTTAGGAAACCCAAAAATGGAGGATGGGACTTCAATTTCTTCAGATTCATTTTTCCCAATACTGTCCAAGGTGGAGAAGTTTTGATCAGAGTTGAGATGGGATTCAAGAGAGTTTTCAAGATCCTCTAAATTGATGGAGTCTATGAATGAAAGGTCCACATCAACTTCACCATTTATGACTTGGTTAATTCTAGTGCTAATTTCACAAGATCCTATCTCTTCAGAAAAGGATGAACATGATGGAATGAGGTTCAATTTAATCTCAGAAGTTCCCTCAGAAGCATGGATTGAGAATGCAGAGTAATCCTCAAATGGGTATCGCATGGATTGGAAAATGTCAAACTTGACCAGTTGGTCACCGAATTCCATGGATAAGATGCCTGAATGGACATCAGTCTTGGTTCTCGCAGTCATGAGTAATGATATTCCTAGAATTTGGGGAGATCGAGAAGAGTTCGTCTCATCTTCCATGTCAAGGACATAGAAAACAGTAGGGAAGATAAGATCATTGACTCGGACAAGGACATCCTCAATTATTCCCTCGGGACTGGCTGTGCTTCGATTGAACAATTGAATGACAACACTCGTTGGATGTAAGGGACCTAGACCAAGGTTGGAGAATATGGATTTGGGCATGACATTAATTGAGGATCCTAGGTCTATGAGTGCATCATCAAAGTTCGAACATCCAATTTGGCATGGAACCGTAAAGGTCCCTGGATCTTTGCACTTAATGGGTATGGACTCTTGGGTTGAAACATTTTCGAAGGTCCTAAGTTTCCACTTGTGGGTACACAACTCCTTGAGAAACTTGGCATACTTAGGAATTTGTTTTATGACATCTAAGAGGGTAATGTTGACTTCAACACGTCTAAACAAGTCGAGCATTTCAGGATCAGGTTCAAAGGACTTCCTTGGTTTAGAAACAACTTGAGGAAAAAGAATTGGATTCCTAAGTGGAATTGAAGGAGGTGAGGGAATGGTTTCAGGTTCCTTTTAAAGTTCCTTTTTCTTTTCATTTTCTAGGTCAACATTCAAAGGAGGGTTGGGGGAATTATCTTGAGGCATAACAATTTGATTTCTTGATCTAAGTGCAATTGCACTTACATTACCCTTGGGGTTGGGTAATGGTTGAGCTGAGAGTTGGGAAGAAGTGGATGGTTGCTACTGACTAAGGTGGGATGCAAGTTGACCAATTTGGCTTTCAATGTTATTGAGGCTTGAACGGGTGAAGGAGGCAAGATCTTCCACTGCACTTTCCCATGGTTGCTTGGAAGAAGAGGCTTGTCCCGGATTGGGATTACCTGGATTTTGGTTTTTGGGAAAGCGATTGTATCGGTTTTGGAATTGGGAAGGCTCACTAGGATAATGGAATCCAGGAGGAGGATTGTTCCTCTGAGGTTGAGGTATAAAAGGATAAGGTTGTTGGAAGTTACCAACACCTTGACCATATTGAAACTGGTTTGGATTTTGAGGAGGGAATTGAGGAGGATGAGATATGGGATTACCATACCTATGACCTTGGTTATAGGAAGAAGAGAAGGGATCAGAGTGAGGTTGATTGAAGTTTCTAAAAAACTGACCTGATAGTTGAGGATTGGTGTTCTTATGAGCATATGCTGCATTGAGCTCCATTGATCAAGATGAATCAGATTGATCCTCTCGAAGTTGTGGACATGTGTGAGTTGATGAGATGGAGAGTTGCAAATTCCACAGTTTTTGACAGGTCCAGGAAACATTGATTGCGGAGAAGACGAGGTTGGCGATTTGGTAGCCACAGCTAGTTGTCGCACAAGACCTGTAAGTTCACTCATCCACCCAGTCATCTTGTTCGGCTCAATTGATTGATTATCTTGGGCTTATTTGACTTGAGCATGTGCTCGAGTATGGAATTGTTGTGTGTTTGCAGCCATGTTACTTATGAGATCTCTTGCTGCTGTAGTAGTTTTATCAACAAGAGCACCGCCACTTGTGGCATCTATGAGAGTTTTCTCCATAGACAATAACCCCTCTTAATTTTATTTAATCTTGGTATTATTTGTTTATTATTTCATGTGTTTGCGTATACTTGAATATTCAAAAAACAATAAATGGTGCATAAATTAAATAAAAAAAGTGATCGTTATTTATAATTTTATATCATTTGATTCATTTACTCTCAATGGATGAACCATAACCCTAAGGGTATAATACCTAAGTCGTATCTGACTCATATCATAGCTTGCACCCCAATCTAATGTATAAACGTCTCCTCTGGAATACTGTGTCGACTTGGCGTGGTTAACATCTTCGTTCGTTTTCATCATAATACATAAATACTCACATGCAGGTAATGAGGACTCGAGAATGTGTAATACACAAGTAGTACAACTCTTGTGGACACACAGACCCTTATAAATATAATGAGTAAGACAAACAATGCACAAAATGTCTATTTAAATAATTAATTATTATAAAAAAACCGACATCGAATAGTTAATTAAATAAAAACCCAAACACACATTGGCTTTTCACTACTCAAGATCAGTCGACACACAAATTAAATTCATAATAAAAATTTAAAAAGTGACAAATTTATATTGGGACATGAAATTAATTAAAATAATTCAACTTATTTTAATTCAAATATTTTTTTTGGCGTTCGATCCCAAATAAAATTAATTTTATTCCATTTTTTTTAAAAATTTTAACTTAATTTTTGAAATGTTTAAAAAATTTTCTCAGGCCTCGGGTAGCTGAGAAAAACCATGAAAGGGGTTTCAGGCCTAAGTTGGACCTGAAATGGGTCGGGGGGGGGGGGGGGCAGACAATTCCCAAATTACCCTGGCTTGGGTCAGGCTGACCTGTCTTGGCCACGAGTTGGCCATTTGGAGGTGAATCACCGAGTGACGACCTGCGGAAGGCGCACAATGAGTAGGATATACCCTTACACTCGTGTAGCACTGTGAAACAATCCCTCCAGTGCATGTGCACCCTCTTAGAACAATAGGGTAATACAATTTGTTTTTTAACAACTCATGTTACCTATGATTCTTTTCAATTCAACAAATGTAATCAAATTGTCATACAATTCATCAATTCCTTACCCATAAGAAAGGTAAGAACCACAAAAGACTTTGATAAAGAAATCAATCTGAATGCCAAGTCCAATTTTCCCAGTCCTATTCTCTGAATATGATTCTTTCAATACAATTCTTCAAGTTCGATTTTATGATAGAATACAATAGAGTAGAATTGGAACCACTTGACCAGCCAAACAGAATCGGCACGATTGCACTAGCCAAACAGAATCAGCACCACTTCACAAGCCGACTACAATTAGCATCACTTCAAAACCTAACACTGATAAAGATGCTCAGTACGATCCTTCCTCAGCCCGAGAATTCCAATACAGAAACACCCAGTACGGAAAACTCAAAACCGATTAATTTAGCCTAATATTAAACCCAACCAAATACAATCCCTCTCAAAATGTATTCAATACAAAACAAAAACCGTATCAATTTCACTCACTGAAAACTCAGAGCTTCTCTCTCTACTTCAAATCACACAAGTACAATATACTTCACAGATTTTATAGGTGACCCAAAAAATGATTAGGTGGGAATCCCAAAACACTTTCTCGCTCACTTAAATTCCACCAAATATGAACTTCTCCTAAAATATTAGAGCAATTATGAATTTGAAAACACTTCTCGATTCTTCTCGAAACTTCCACAATCTTCATCTCTTATTTTCCAGACTCCCATTTCAAATTTTTATATGATTACAATTAATGAGAAATACATGGGTATGAATCTGATTCTATCATACTGATTTCTTCAAAACAATGCTTGAAACAATACCAAATGGATATGTTTGAATAAATTCACTTCTCCACTTGAGGTACAATCATTATTTTAAAAGAAAGGAACCTCAGACAAATCATTCATTAGTATCCTTCTCTTTTATTTTCTCTTTACCCACATGAGAAAACACACTTCATCCACCAATATGTGCTTGTATCAGGACCAACTTCATGAATTTGAATTCATTGAGGATCAACTTTAGTATCTTCTAAATTCAATTAGAAAGTATTGTAACTTTCTATTCATCCCTGTTTCTTTCTTTTCATCTCAATCCAAGAATGATCTTTTCTAAATACAATGGTCTGAATACTATTATCCTGAATACGATCATGCTAGATACGATCATGTTGGAAATTTTTGGTTACGATTGCTGGATACGATCGCTGATCATTTCTGGTTATGATTACTGGATACGATCGCTGATCATTTCTGGTTACGATTATTGAATATGATCACTGATCATTTCTGGTGACAATTACTGGATATAATTGCTGATCATTTCTGGTTACGATTAATGGATACGATCGATGATCATTTCAGGTTACGATTTCTGGATACGATCATCTTGGTTATGATTGCTGGACATGATCAAATACAATCTGAAGACAAAGATCTATCCGGATACGATACAAAACAATCTGATAAGGATGATATTCCCAGATATGATGCAAAACAATATGAATACGATTCATTCTTAAACGACACCATCTCATTCCTTTTATTCTACCCGAATATGATTGTTTTGAAAAAAAATCTGTGTCTCATCTTCCATTGGCACTACTTCGATCGGCACCACTTACCATCGACATCACCTTTCCCATCAGCATCGCCCTTTTAATTTGGCATAACCTATTCAATTGGAATCACTTTTCACTTCCACTAGACATTAAATTGTTTTGAAATACAATTGATACCATCTGGATATGATTGTTTTCTGATTATTTTGAAAAACAATAGGCACTACCTCTTTCTTTTTTGATTGTTTTGAAAAACAATAGGAACCAATGATTTCTTTCCTGATTGTTTTGAAAAAAAATATGAATACAATTATTTTTTGATTGGAAGCATCTCTTTCACTCCCCCTTTCTTCTATCAATATTTCATCACAAGTTATCACATCAACTCATGATTTATATGAAATACAAACCAGAAAAGCATCATCACAATTAACATGAGTCTAATTATTTTCAAAAAAAAACCCAAAAAAATTGTTTCCACAAAACAAAGTGAAGTGATTTTCTTTATTCAAAACATACCTTGATAACAAAAGACAAATTCTGAAACCTTCATCATCTTTGTCATTAGCTTTGTCCCAAAAATCTCCCTATTTGGATTTTGTTGTCAACCAAGTTTCATAAATCACCGAACTTTGTAAACTCAAGCACTAGGTTACATATAAACAATTCTAAGTCTATATGAGCTAACTCATTGTAGGAAACAAGAATCATTAATATCAAAACCATGCTATCCAAAATAGTGATCATGACCACCTCTTTTTTTCTTCATTCTTCCTGTAAAACAATTCAATTTATTTTCATTCAACCACTCCAACAAATAGTTTTAATAGTTTACACACTAAACAATGATGAAATCATAGCTTACCCACAAATCTCTCTTTTGTGAAATGGATTTGTGAACCAAAACAATTCCACCCCTTGAAAAAACAATCCAAAGGTAAGATGAGAGATGAGAGAGATATACATACCTCAACCTTGAAGAGAAAGAGGTTAGACACCCATGTTCAACCTCATTTTTGAGATTAATTCCTTCAATAAAGGTTTTGTGAAGATATAAACAACTTTTCCTGATGTTGGAACATACTACAGCTTCAATTCATTCTTCTCCACATGCTCTTTGATGAAATGATATTTGATATCAATATTCTTAGAACGAGAATGTTTCACTGGATTTCTGGTGATATTGATTGTACTTTGATTGTCACAACCTAAGAGAAAGGGTAAATTCACTTCAACAAGTAAGTCTTCCAATTGTGTTTTTATCCACATAAGTTGAGTAGTATCTTGAGTAGCAACAACATACTAATCTTCATCCATACTGAGAGTTACTGAGTTTTGTTTCTTCGAATGACAACTAACACAATTATTTCCCAAAAAGAATACACCATCAGATGTGGATCTTCTATCGTCAATATTTCCTGCCCAATATACATCAAAATACCCAAATAAATCAATACTATATAAGATGAAATACATGATTCTGAATTTTGTTGTTCCTCTAATTTATCTGAGAATTCTTTTTCCAGCAATAAGATGTGATTCTCTTGGAGTACTTTGAAATATTTCACATAAGGTAACAACATAAACAATGTCAGGTCTTGAGGCAGTAAAATACAATAGACTTCCAATCAGCTTCCGATACTCTTTTTGATCAACTTCCTTTCCATATACATCTTTACTCAACTTTGTTACCACTGAAATGGGTGTGTAAATAGGTTTTGAATTTTCCATTCCAAACCTATTGAGAAGTTCTTTTGTATACTTTTCTTGGGAAAGAAAAATGAATTCTTTCTTTTGTTGGATTTGTAACCCAAGAAAGTATTTCATTTCTCCTAGAATGTACATTTCAAAAACATTCTTCATTTATTCTGTAGATCTTTCAAAACATCCTTCATCATTCCCAGCAAAGATAATATCATCAACATAAACAATTACAATGAGGGAATACTCTTGACTTTATATGATGTAAAGATTACTATCCGCTCTTCCTTTGTTAAAATTAATCTTTCTTAAACATGATCCAATTTGAAATAACATTCCCCCAGAGATTGTTTTAGACCATATAAATACTTTTTCAATATGCACACATAACCTTCATCTTTTCTAATAACAAAGCCACAAGGTTGTTCAATATAAACCTATTCTTCAAGATCACCATTTAGGAAAGAAGATTTAACATCTGTTTGAAAGATCTTGTAGCCTCATTGTGTGACAATAGTAAGAAAGATTCTGATTGTTTCAAGTCTTTCCACATGAGAAAAGGTTTCATCAAAATCAATACCCTCAATCTGTGAGTACCCTTTGCACACCAATCTTGCTTTGTTTCTTATAACCTCACAATCTTCATTCATATTGTTCTGAAAAACCCATTTTGTTCCAATGATGTTTTTGTTTTCAAGATTGGGTACGAGTTCCCATGTATTATTCTTTTCAATCTGATCTAATAAATCATTCCTGGATTGAACCCATTCTGGATGCTCAAAATATTCTTTCACATCATTTAGTTCCACTTTTGAATACAATGAAGTATGTGTAATGCAATTGGTTGTTCTTCTTGTTTGAACCTTCTAATTTTGATCAAAAATTATATTCTATTCTTCCACATGTTTCCTCATTCTTGGATAAGATTTTCAATTGTATTCATCACTTGAAATAGCTGAGTCCAATTATTCTTCTTGAGAAGGAATACACTTATCTGCATCCTTATAAGAATTGTTTTCTTTAACTTGTTCAACTTCATTGTTTTCCTGAACCTATTTCTCTTTCTCAGATACTTAAATCACTTTCACATCAATTGAATCAAAAATTCTTTTTCATTTCTTTGTTGTAGAATCTGTATCCTCTTCCTTCTAGAGAGTAGCTGAGAAATATTCCATCCTCACCTTTTTTCTAAAACTTACCATAGTTTTCCACCTTTCTTCTTTATAATACACGGAATCCAAAAAACTCTAAAGTGCTTCAAACTTGGAGTTTTTCCATAAAAAAAATTCATAGAGAGTCATACCTGATTGAGGCCTATAGAAACAATGGTTCTAAATATAAATAGTAGTACTCATGGCTTTCCTCCAAAAGTAATGAGAAATGCCATTCTCATGTAACATGGTTCTTCCCATTTCCACTAGTCTTCTATTATTTCTTTCAGAAAACCCATTTTATTAGGGAGTGTATGGAGAGCTATACTCATGAATAATTCCATGCTTATCAAGATAGTTTTCAAACTCTTCACTTCTGTTTTCACCACTATTATCATTTCTCAACTTCTTCATAGAATACTCACATTCTTTCTCAGCTTTTCTTATGAAACTTTTATACATTTTCAAAGCATCCTATTTGTGTTTCATGTACATAGCACAAGTAATGCGAGTAAAATCATCAATGAAAGTAATGAAGTAATTATATCTATGTGTTTATTATTTAATCATTGGACCACATATATCAGAATTGATTAGCTCCAGGGGTTGTTTTGAACAAATATAAACTTTCTTATGCACAATATTTGTAATTTTTCTTTTTTGACAAATAGTGAAACACCAATATCTACTTCTTGGAAAATCATGAATGTCTCAAACACTGTATCTTTTAGATAACTTTACCATGTTTCTATGACTCATATATCCAAGCCTTTTATGCCATAACTGATTCTCTTCCACCACACTTATGTAACAATAGTTTTATAAGTCACCAACCCAAAACAAGTTTCCTTTTGTACGTTGACCTCTTGTAAAAATCTTTCCATCTTCTTCACTCTTTACAAAAAATCCATCTTTCTTGAAGATAACTTTGTTACCCTCATCACATAATTGTGAAACACTTAGAAGATTGTGTTTCAGCCCATCAACATACAATGTTTCTTAGATTTCATCTTTTCTTTTCCAATGATGGCTAACCCAACACTTCTTATTTTCAATGATTCATCATTTCCAAATGTCATTGTTCCTTATTTAAAATCTTTCACATCCTTCAACAATTTCAAGTCTCCTCTCATGTGAGAAGAACACCAACTATCAAGTATCCAATGTCATTCTCCTTTCATGGATTTTATTGCAGTTTCAAAAACTAGCGCCTTTTCTCTATTCTTTTCATTCTTCAACTTCGAATTTTGAGAATTGAGAATATTTTGCTGAGTTGGTAACAAAACAAGAAATCCTTTTGCAAGGTGTCCAGGTTGTTCACATCTTTCAAAAAAAGTTTCCAAGGGTTGGAACTTATTTTCAATCTTCACTTCATTCTTTTCAGATTTCTTCAAGAAAACATTCACATTTTTTTTCTTTGAGGAGATTGAATCCCCCTCAATATCATGATTTTATAACCTATGGGATAATATTAATGTTTTTGATTGAACCAACACATACTTGTTGTGTGCCTAAATCCCCCACAATACCAGCAATACCCTTATAAAGAGTATTTGCCTCTGAAACCTCCATACTGATCAGAATTTTGAATGTTTTTCTCAGCCACCTTCTTGTATTTATTTTCAGATTTACTAACCTTTATATTATTAATCAGATTCCATATTTTCTTTTATGAATTATCGGAACCAGAAGTATTGGAAACATTTATAGATTCAGATTTTTTTAGAACATTCCTAACCTTGTTGGTCTTGGAAACATACATAACATTACCAACTTTCTTCATTTCAAAAACAATTCCATTCTTCTTATCACCCTTTGAAGGTATCTTTTGTTGAACCTTCTCAAGTTTATCATTACGAGAACATTCACCAAAATTAGTGATAGAGTTTTGTAAACATAGAATTTTCTTTTCATCTTTATAGAGTTTTTGTTGGACAATTTCCAACTCGTTTTCTTTTACTTTCAACTTCACCTCTAAATTCTCATTAAGATTATTTTCTTATTCAAGAGATTTATTCAAATCATCAATATCTTTAATCAAATTTTCTTTATCACCAGCAAAATATTCTTGGTTACTTGAGCATTCATCTTCTATTTTTTTGTTTTGCTTTTCAAGCCTTCTGATCTTTCTCAGAAATTCTTTCAACTCTTCTTTTAGATGAATTTCAAGATGAGTTTCTTCTTCTTCAGAACTACTACTTCCCAATTCTTCATCATTCACTGTTGCAATGAAAGTATTTTCATTACTATACTCAATGGACTTTTCGGATTCAGCATCACTCTCTTCTTATTCATCATCTTTGGAAAATAATCATCTTCTCTTTGATTTGAAGAATTTATTTTTTTCCATTGTCTCCCTTTTTCTTCCACGATCTCCTTATCTTTCTTTCTTAAATATCACTATCATATTCTTTCTTTCTTTGAGGACAATTATCCACAAAGTGACCAATACCTCCACATTAAAAAAATTTCAAGGGAAGTTTCCCTTTTTATTTCTCTATACCTCTTTTCACATTGTTATAAAATAAGGATAGGATTTCATTGAGATTTTTACATACCTCATTTTCAGAGTCATAATCACCACATTCATCTTCAATAACAATCTTATTTGACTTTTATTTCTTCATAGACTTGAAAGAAATTTCTCTATCAACCTTTTTTTATCTTTATAGCATTCTATTTTCTCATTTCATAAGTGATAAGAGAGCTATGTAAATCATCAAGAGATGATGTTTTAGGATATCTATCTTCTAATGAAGAAAATTTTGCATCAAATTTGTCAGGAAATATTCTCAATATCTTTTCAACAACTATAGAGTCTTTCAAATTTTCACCAAGAAATCTGATAGTACTCACAATGTTATTCACCCTGGTAAAGAATTACCCAAAAGATTCATTCCCACCCATCTTTAAATCTTCATAATTCAATATCCTAATTTTTAACTTTTCCTTCTTCACTTTTGTATTGCCTTTGTATATGTTTTTCAACTTATCCCATATACCTTTAGCTGTGGAAATACCTTTCACTCTCAAGAATTAACTTTCAGAAAGTGATGATAATATAAAATTATTTTCCCTTCCATCATTCTCAAGAAACTTCTTGTCAACATGTGTAAGTGGAGAACTGTCATCAATGGGAGGAAACCCAACTGTTGCAGCTTTAAGAACATCATAACCGATAGAAATAAATCAATACACATCCAAAGGAACACAAAGATTTACAAG